>WTSP01011981.1:0-81116 GCA_025331215.1 Actenoides lindsayi
CTAACTTTAGGAAAAAGGAGGGAAAAAAAAAGGGGAGCTGGAGGGTGGGGCGGGAATCCTGGCTACTACAGTACTGGAATTACAGCTTATATGTCAGAGTTGAGTAAAAGCTTCTACACAGGTCCCTTTGAAGGTCATTTAAACTTTTAAGAGATTTTCAAGGTAACCTTTTTTGAATCTAAAAAACAGTCAATTCAGAAGTGAGTTCATTAAAATAATGAAGTAAATTTAAGCTCATTGTTAACCCTGCTTTTACCAGGTTAGAGTTCCAGTTCAAATCATCATTTGAACCATTAGCAAATGTATGCAGCCCATATAGGTTTGCTGTTGAAGTACAGAGAAATGAGCAATTTCATAAGCATGTGATTACAGGGGAATAAAAATAGTTTCATTTCATTCTATGAAACACCTCTATTTTCCACTGTCCAAACCAGCAATAATTATGTATTTAATATTTAACATATCTGACCTGCATACCCTAGTTTCACACTGAACACCTATATTTTATGTAACAGCATCACTCCAGTAATTCTGCTAGTGACAACAAGACTTTATCCAACCACTGCATACATGATAAAAAGCAGTTCTAGGATCTCAGAAAACAACAAAACTAAGCCACTTGATAGTTTCTGGACTTCCTTATGTTGACCACAGAGTCCGCTGTGCTGAATCTCTTCACCCATAAATTTACATTTAAACTTGTATGTGGTAGAGCAAAGGGAGGAGGAGAAGAAAATGGTACAAGGGAAATCCATCTTCTACTTTGTGCTGTGTAAGGTGTGCAAGTACAAGAATTAGGATCAACTCTCAACAACAACAAATGACCTGCAGTGTATAACTTGGTATTAGGAAACTTGAAACATTTATTTTAACTTTTTTTTTTTGTGAAAGCCTCTGCTTCTCACATTGTTATAAATGTCTCTCCTTATACATCTAAAACAAGTAATCCCTGATAACTTGAAGATGCTGTCATGTGTGGTGGTGTTTATTTAGACTCCACTATATCACACTTCCAAGGTTTCAGAGAGACCTGTTTCATTTTGTAGACACAGGACCTGAGACTTAAATCAAACATGCCACCAGGTTCACCAAGGTCACTGAAAAAAAAGGAGTTAGGACATCTTCAGAAACAGTGTTTCAGTCAGTAGTCATTGACATTAAAACTCCTTTTTTAACATCTCAGAGCTGAGGTTTGCTTATATCCAGCAGATACCTCAGGCCAAATCTGTCTTCTTGTAGCAAAATTCAGTTCTATTGAAGTCAGCATTCATTCAAAACTGAAGGTAACACTGCATACCAAGGTGGTATAACAATCTACAGACAGGTTCATTAAAAAATTATTAACTCTGAAATAATGTCTTGTTTAATTTAATAAATATTGTGTTATGTTGGATAATTTTGCAAGTTGTTATAGTGATTTTATGGCTAAACAGAGATTACTGTAAGAGACTATGAGCAAAGGAGAATGTTCCACAGTTTCTTTACAAAGGTACAAATACAAAGTGCTTCATGCTCTTATTCACTGCCATCCTATACATACGTGCTTCCCCCCCATGTAACTTCCCTTAATAAAGTAGAAATGTAATGCTTTTAACCAATAATTGGATTTCCTTGATGAAATAATGAAAATTCCCTAATATTTTGAGCTGTTTTCTGTTACACCCTGTTAAAAACCTCATTTTTGAAAAGCTAGAGGTGCAGCTCTAATTCAAAATTTATTAGATATGACATGCATTAAGATTATACTATCAAGATCATATCAAAATGTCATTAATACAGAATTAATGGAAACAGTGAAAACTGCTAAATTATATCAACAGTGAGATTGTCACACCAATATTATACTATAATTGCATAGTTAAAAAATCTTGCAAATCTCTGCAGGATGGTGGACCAATTGCACTTATTTTTTAAAAAAAAGCACAAAGTAAGTACAATGTGAAGCAGTCATTTTAGACTACAGTGTCTCTACATTAATTTTTTTAATTAACTGTATATATACTTAGGACATGTCTCATTAATACTGTAAAACACACAGTCCACACAAACACATGGTAACAAGCGGAGTAAAGTATCAGTCAAGCAGTGCCAACAAGTATGACCAGGACACTTTTGTTCCGTTTACCTGAAAAACTTCAGATGTTAGCTCATTGCTTTTGTCTCCCCGTACACTGCTGGGACTCACAGTAGGAAAAGAGCATCTGCACTTCTCCACAGACATCTGTGATCCTATCCCCAGTGAAAACTGAAACATGCAGTGAAAGGTAAGCTCGGAGCTGCAATCTGTAAGCTCTGCAGGCCTTTAGCTCTCTGTTTTTCCATCTTTTTTTTTTTTTTTCCTTCCAGGTAGATACATTTTCTTTCTATAGAAATCTTTTTCTTTATTACTTTCTTTTGTAACTATGAGTTTCCACTCATTCATGAGCTGTCTTTTCAGATTTTAGGAGAAATCTATCCAAACAGTCAAGTGTGAATCACTGAACAGTAACACAGGAGCAAAACTTACCTCAATAGATACTGCGTCCATTCCCATCTCTCTAATCTACTTTTCTGCCAGCAGAACTAAACGGAAGATGTACCAGTACTATGTCTGAAAAGCTCAACTGGAGAAACAAAGAATGACTCAAGGGATGTCTGGCATGGCACAGATCTACAAGTCAACCTTTTTTCAATTGCCTTATGGCTGGGTGCATTGGTGCTTTTCTTTCCAGAAACATGGGTCCTTGCAATTGGGAATATATCCAACAACCCTTCTTCTTGAATAACCACTGGCTTGAAGGTTGGAGAGGAGAGGTGACTATTTTGTCATAGCAATGAACTGAGCCAGAAAAAAAACCTCATACAGAGAAGGTTCGCATTAAAGCACAGCATGCAACATGGCATCTACACATGTAACTATGCAGCTTTCAAATTCCGCTCTTCATCCACTACAGGAAAAGTCTCTTTTTTTGACCTCTGCATGAGGTAGGATGATTTGGCCCAAAGTACACTGGAATTTCAATAAAACCCTCTAGAAAGAACTGCTTTACTGTGTAATTCACTAGAAAAAAAAATGAGTCTTTGTTCAGGTCTAAATTGAGAAAAACTAGTGATTACCTATTATGATATAGAACACTATACATTAAGGGCACTCAACACATTTAAGCAATCTCTGTTTAAAATAAGAGACCACATGCATTCAGACAGAACTTCAAAGAAGACAATACGTTGCTAAACCTGTTGATATAGATATTCCTAAAAGCCTGCTTAAAGGCACATTTCAGCTTCTGCACATTATACATACTATACAAATAAGAAATAATGTATTCAGAACCATCTGCTCCTACATTTTCACCTGAATTTGTAGTTATCTTCACCTTCTAACACACCTTCGCTTAAAAGACACCAAGCATTTCTCTGACATTTCTAGCTCCATCTTTCTGAAGTTGCATTCTGCATCTTAGAAGGCAGACAACCCTGAATTTAAGGTGAAATATTATTTCCTATTTTTAGATTAGCTGCTGAGGCATACTTCAAATGGGACACATTTTTGTAGCCAAGGTACACAGTGTAAAGGCTGGACTATATGAAGAAGACTAAATTGGGAAACTAAAATTAAGGAAAAAAGGAAAACACCCAATAGTAAGTGGTTTATTTTTATTAATTTTAAAATACATTTTTTTTAAAAAGTAGGAGATCACATTGTCTGCAAACTTACTCTATATATTTCTACTCATCTTCTAATCTTGTATTCTGCGTATGCTGGAAGTTATAATAGAGTGGTTTGGTTTTGCTTTTTTTTTTTTAAATAAAGCAGCAATTATGGAAGGAAATGGCTGAGAGTTTTGGAAAGTAAGGTTGAAGTATCATGTTACTGTAGCCTTAAAATTAAGTAGTACAGTCTTTGTATTTCTTCTCAAATATCAAATTTATTGCTAAGTTGTCATCTATGCTGATTTTTGTTTTGTTACTCTCCAAAGGGTAAGCCTATTATCAAGATCATGCAAATCAAAATATGCAGCAATATTTTAGTATTTAATATCATCAAATAAAGGAATAGGAAGTGATGAAAGGGTTTGTTTATAATTTCTGAAGTATAAAAGAATTATCAGCATGTAATTCATAATATATAGAAAGTCTCATGGCTGGTGATTTTTACTTCTAACAGAATAGGCATGACTGAAAGATTAACTGACTCAATACATTATTTGAGCAATTCTACTGAGATTTGTTATTAATCTAGGACAAACCATGACATTTTAAATCTTCACTCTGGCTACTCTGTGAAACCTATTAAATTATATCTTAGTTTATGAGGAATTTTTTTATATAATCCTTCAGCTAATCACTTATACATTAGCCTTCACTAGCTAATGAAAAAAGCTCTAATTTTTTAAAATCAGTATTTAACCATGCAAAGTTTCATAAATGCTAGGAATAACTTTAAAAATGGGTATGTATCTATAATATGCAAATTCATGTTCTTCTTTACTCACTCCCCTAAGAAACTTCACAACTTAAAACATTTCACATTATGCAGTTAAATCCTCTCCAAGCAACTTTCCCGTATTTTCTTTGACCTTTGCACATTTGTACTAAATAAGCTTTAATGTCTGATGGTTCAAGACTTTCCTATTGTACTTCCTTCATTCAGGCTTGATTCTGTCATAGATTTTAACAGAAAGAAAAGATTTTGTAGGTCACAAACAAGGCATGTAATTATCCACTTTTCCCTACCACCCCAGCTGTCTGGTAGCTGCCTGTCACACAAACATGTTAATTGCGTGATCTAGTGTAACATTCTAAGTGACAAGGTGAAGCCCACCAAAGAGTTGATTTGATAACAGACTACCTGAGTGAGAGCCACAATACATAGGATTTAAGCCAGTTAGCCTGTTTTGTTGTTTGCTGTCCTCTGGGGAAGATGTCTACCAAAGTCTTCCAAATATCACTGTACTGCCCTTTAAACTCTTTGAAGCTATCATGGGCTTCTCCACATTTGCATCCCTCCACACAAGGAACTATTTAGCATGCTTCAGAACTGTTAATAGTACTGAACACAAAAGTCTTCATATTTCTACAGCTGCTGGTTATCTTCAAATGCAATACTACGCTACTGTTTCTCCACAACCTTGTGAAACCCAAAATTTCATTTGGCTGCACTGACCCCAATTGCAGAAATGCTCTGAGACAAATAAATGTTAGATAGCTTAGGTAAGCACAGTAGCTTTTATATAACAGGAGGCAGAACTAGTGTACTCATTCCGTTTCTCCATTCTATTTAATATGCTTACATTAAGGATAATTACAATGTCTTAAAAACAAAACAGCTCAACCCTGCTATTATGATATTCTACTTTAGAGAAGCACTTAATTCCAGTCCAATAAGAACTGACATTTTGTGATTTAGCAGATAAAAAAACCCCAAACTAATATAAAAGCATAATAAACTAATCTCCATTGGGTAGCTTTTTGATCTCCCAAGTGGTTTGACTATTTGTAACTTTGAAGCCTATCTACAGTGACAAGTGATCTGGCCCTTGGCAGAGAAGGTCACACACAGAACACACAAATGAACAATGCTTATAACATAAGTGTTTGCAATTTGGATTTTATATCCTTGCAGACTTTTATCCAGTTTGAAAGTCCTTTCTGAAATCACCTATCCACTTGGAGCAATTCTTGGATACAGGGACAAAAGATTAGTAACTCACAGCATATACATTACAGGGTTAACATGGCATGTTTACTGAGAAAGATAGCTAGTATTTTTGAACTAGGCAAGCTTCTTTTATTAATTTTATTATTAGTTCAACATGCTTCATTTACAAGACATTATAGGGAATGTAATTGGTTATTATTTCTGGCAGGCTTACACATTCACAGGCTAGTTTCATCTTTGCTGCACAACACAAACATAACCATTACACATTTTATTAGATATAATGATTAGGTATGTATTTTTTCAAGCACAGACTGGCACAATGCAGAGAATGTTACATATTCAAGGTATTCAGAGTATGACTTCGATCACTATTAGATGGGTCTTTACCTATTACCATCATACCTGAAAAGAGGAGTGCTGAAGTTTTTTTGCCAGAAAGCACAGAAGGGAAAAAGAAACAAACCAAACCCAAACCCACAAAAAAAACCTCAAACAAAAAATAATTCTCACCTTCTGCTGGTTAGAAACCCGAGTAGACAGCCTCACTTTACATGCATGTAAAAAGGCTGTAACAGTAAGCAGAAACCAGTCATTTATACCTGAAAGATGATTTCATTTTGGATTTCCAAAAATGGAGGGGAAGAGTGCTGCCCCTGAAAGACGCTAGAGGACTTTGGCCCAAAATTTCTGGTTTAGTGTGATGAGTCTGCTTATATTTCTGGGTTACCCACAGCTGGGAAGGTAGCCAGATTGCTATGCGCAGTCAGTGAATGCTGTTAAAGGACACGTATACAATAACTATAATTTAGGTAGCTTGGACCAACACAGTGCTTGGCCTTACAAGAAACAATTTCAGGAAAATAGATTTAGTGCTTTTTTTGTTACCATCATATTGCACTCCATGCTACTAATGCTGTACAGTAGCTGGCTTCATGCTACCCATGAAAATCTATAGTCCTAGTCCAGAGCAGATTTCCTCAGGGTTTAAGGATCTCATCATTTACGTTTACACTAGGATGTTTTTGGTGCTTTAGAGGAGTTGATTGCCCCAGTCATACTAAAATTTAGGTCAAGAGAAGTACCTACCTTAAAGCTCACCTGAAAAACTTGACTGATCTCCTATGTTATAGGTATCTGAAACAATTTTCTAGCTTGTGTTTTGCTTTGAGGTGTTGCAATATATGCCTATTAACCCTAAGAAAATGGAATTATTTTTGAAAGAACGGTAGAGTGATACATCCACATTTTTTCTTACTGTGTCTACATTTTTTATCCATAGATAGAAATCTGATGTGATGCTATTGTACATCTGTGTAACAGAAATGTTTAGTAGATTAATGTGTAAAAAAATTGTTCACCGCCACTCCAAAACAGATGAATATTTTACATGTGCACATGTTGAAGGCTTTAAAGGGAATGATGTTCACACATTTCCTTTCCTTCTGAATAATAATACTCCTGTTAAGAAATATCCAATTGTCACTTAAATACTGATAGGATTTTCCTTGTAAAATGATATTTTAATGGGTTCTAATTGGCTTTATTTAACAGCGTATTTCCCTATTGATTATACTTAGTGCTGCTGTGTTGTTGCACAACAAGACATGATAAGTGACTTCTCTTCCAAAAGCCTTTTGTTCAAGTTAGTGATGAATTTTTCTAATGTGCAGTCCAGAGCAATCAAGGAACTGGCTCTGAACTGCTCCAGAAGTTGTCAGTGTCTTGCATACAGCTAATAGAAAAGCTGAATAAGTCACCAGAAAGAACCGCAAACTTTGAATTGTCCTTCAATATTCAAGATGAATATTTAGAAGACCAACTACACCTGAATTACTATCCTGAAAATAAATGATCAATTGCTGGTGCAATTATCATGTATCCTAAAACACCACAGAGTAATTTCTTTCCTCTAAGTAAGCTCTTCCTTCTTCTAATCTACATAACTCTCTTCGAGGGGAGCAATCCCAGTCATCAGGGGAAAAAAATAATAATAAAAATATATATATATGAATATACACACACACGACCGGACTGTAATCAGCCTAAGGAATTACAGACAGTTAGAGACTTGCAGAAGAGGTTGTTACTCAGGATATTCATATCACAAAGATAAGAGATAATCTGAAGTTACAAAGTGGGTTTGGATGTTTTGAAATTTATCATTACCTTTTCAAAAAACAGTGAGGGATGTGGGGAGTTGTTCAAAGGAGCCTTCTTGCTTAAGGAAGCATTAGCTCCAAGCTGATGGTTCATACATTTTTGTTTCAGTATCTTATTCTTTGTTAGAGTTATCAATCAGGATCAAATTGAAGTAGTGCCAACAAAAATCCTTTGAAGCTCTGCTCATGCACTTTACCTGCCTTGGGAACTAGATCAAATCACTGATGACTACAAACCTGAAGTCTATTGAATTTACAACAGTGTGAACCATGTGTGACAATGCTAACTTCCTCTCCAAATCTCAAACTTTCTACAACTTAAAGCTCTGCTAACGACAATTTAAAGATACAGTAGTCAGCTATTTCACAAGAACAAAATGGAAAACAAAAACAACCACTAGTTTCAATGCATTCTCTTTACCTCATATTCTTAATTCCTTCACTATTTCCACAGAGAAGGAAGGGAAAAGTAAAACATTTTTTCTTCAGTTATGGCACTGCCTATCTTTTATTTCATGTAACTACATTGAAAATCTTTGGGGGCATCCCTGCCAACTAACCGACAAATAAAGCAAGGATGAGCTTGGCTTGAGAGAACTGAGATTGATACAAAAGATCTAAAACTTGCCTTACATATATGTCAAATTTTCAGGAAGGGGACCGTTACTGATATTTGAACAGTTCATATAACATAAGCTGTTGCAATTTTATTCTTTCCCTCCCCACCCCATTCTCAGTGATAATAGGTATTAGTCAGCTAGACACCAGAAATTAAGTTCTATAAGAGGGTACAAACATTAACTGCATGAATCATCAGCACAATGCTTAGGGAATTTGCAGCTCCAAAATTCTACAGCTGGAGGCATTCACATGAAGTGTGCTACTAGTAGTACACAATGGAGACACTTGAGTGATGTGACTAAAGTCATCAAATGCATCATCAGATGCGTCATTCCAAGTAATGCAGATGAGTCATCAGACATATCAGTGGTAAACATGCATAGAGTATGGATCAGGCTTAATTCAAAATTACTGGGCAGTATCTTGATATTAGAGTGAGTATGCAGAATCAAGTCCTTTTGAGAGTTAATTCACAGAAACTCAGTACATGTGATTTCTTGAGCCTGAGAATATAAAAGAATTTCCTTCCTGCACATCTTTGAGCAAGCCTTGTTTTACATATGATTTCTTTCAAAGCATATTGCTTTATAGAACATTGAGATCTATGCATTAAAAATGCTATAATTTTGCCACTATAGTAATCTTTTACTCATACTTTGGAGAAATATTATTATAGTGTACTTCAGTACAGCTGGCTTGGAAATAAATTTCCCATCCCTAATATGACAGTAAGAATTTAAATGTCTTTCCTTCTGTATATCTGTCCATGACAAAGATTTTCCATTAAACCAGAAACAATTTAGAAATTTCCATTGAAATTTTTTCAGGAAGATTGAATAGTTTAGTTCTACATTTTATTCAAAAGCTAATTAAACTTGATTTAGTTAAAAACCCAACCAGATACAAGGAAAAAACTTATTATATTCAATAATATGAAAAGAAATAAAAATTGTCTCCTCAAGAAAACCCACAATTCAACCCCTGTACTGTTCATCAACTCACCTGTTGTACACTACGTCAGTTCATCAGAGAGTATATAGATCAAATTTGTGCTTTTAGCTGATTCTGTAGTGCACAGGTATGTGAATGACATTTTCTGAAATTCAGAGGAAGGGCTTTTTTCCTCTCAAAAGACCCTGAATTGTTCTTTCCTGTAGATCAACGTAGATTTACTAATATTGTCAATTAAGATCAGAAATTGGCAAGTTATGTCAAAGAAATGTATAGAGGACTCCAGTTTATTAAACCAAAACAAAGCAAAGAATCTTTTGTAACAGAGAGCACAACTACTTCTAGTATGTTTGTATGGGGTGTTTAAAGTATGGATCAAGTTAAGCCTATATAGTTAAATGTATAGTTAAATATACACTGTCTAGATTTACTCATTTTCCTAAAAAAAAAAAAATCTTTGTACACAACACAGTAGATGACAACTATTAACTCTTGCAAAATTGCTACAAATCACTTCATTACACTGATTTTGAAAAAAAAAAAAAAAAAATTAGTTTCCCCAAAGGTAGATTCACTCCTACTTCAGTCCTGCAATCACTAGACTAAACTGCTTTTTCATGGATTTAAGTTGCTTCTACATTTCCACGGGTTACTCTATTCAATATGGTATATGTGCGTGTGTGTGTGTTTGCTTTTTATTAAACACTGCATACAAAACTAGTCATGAGGACATAAGAATAGTTCCACAGACACATAGCCCATTTCTGCTTCTGACAGCAATAGGAAACAGACATCTGAAGAAGGATGACTTAAAAACTTCCCCCAACTGAAGTAAAAGCCACTGAAAGCAGGGAAGAACAGACTTCCCGGGTCTTTTCATGGCCCTCACTGGATTTCTCTTTCATCACCTTTTCCAGCACTTCCTTGAACCTGCAGACTTTCATAATAGTTGGATCGATTTTCCTACAAGATAGATATTGCTCACACTTCCAGTTACTCTAGTTCTGCTGCCATCACTGATGGCAAGACTAACCCACGACTATCCATCAAGAAAAGGAGTTGCTAGCCACACAAAACCACCGCAGTTCGGCACAAGGCCCACCTTACACTACTTTCATCTATAGCCAGGACCTTTTCATGATGTTACTTAGGCCCACACTTGTTCCTCAGCTTCACTTAATTTCTGTTGACAGAAGCCACTTTTGTAGTGCTGTTCCCTAAGGGACATCAAGCTGACTTTGAGAGCAAACTCATACAGCACTGTATAGTACATTTCGTACTGTTTCTTTCAAGTACCTTGCACTGCATGCAGTAGCTACCATCACAACAAATGGGTACCGTGTGCTGGCAAAACCATTCTTAGACATTCCCAGTTTTAGTCATTCCTCCCTCTCTACCCAGTGCAGTAACAAGAGTAACGTATTTATTTCCCTTACAGATAACTCGATGAAGTATTTCAGTCAGGAAGAAACTGTCAGATTGTACAATACTTGAATTTTAATAGTCTTTTATATTTAGTTATACAGTTAATAATTTTAGGAATTTTTCTAAGACAAAGTCAATAACAAATAATAAGTGCATGACACCAAATCTGTGTATTACAGCTTAAAAATAATAGGATCTAAATCTCCCACTATGGCAGATTTCTAGTGTAACAGCTACATGGAAAAAACCCTACACTGACAGCTAGCAATAACAAAAAGCTAATACAGATAATGAGTCAATGTGAAGAAATGTTAGAGGGTATAATCCTGTTACAACTATTTAGAAAAGGCTGGAAAACCGTAATATATTTTTAAAAATAAAATACATGCAAAGAACCAACCCACACTCCATGCAGGGAACAAGTAGTTCCGAGATGAAGCATATTTAGCTGTGTAACAACTTTGGGTACCAGCTTGTACAGGGTTCTCCAGTACATCACTTACTCTTTAGTGCTCTGTCTATCCATCTGTGAACTGGATGCATCACTTAGTTCTACTTTCCTCCTTCAACCTTATTGGTTCATAGTTACTTAACTATTGGAGAAACAATGAAAGTGTTTTTGAAGAACTCATGAGACACTTGATATTTCTTGGAACATCACTTTACCTTATGCTCTTAGCAGCTTTCTGTCATTTGTTGTTAGTGATCACATCAGTAACATGGCTCATAACATTCATGCATTAAAGATGTTCCATGAAATAGTGGTTCTCACAAATTCATTTCCACTGTTTGGACTATCCATTCTTTATTCATTATTTTCTTACTAACAGCATACCACCTTCAGAAAAATAAAAAGGAAGTGCTATACATCAATCCTACATTATTTTAAATTAACTCGATAAGCTGAATTTCACATTTTGCACCGTTTTTTACCAATTCTCCATGAAATCTTTTACAAGAAGCACCAGAATACTTGCTTGTGCATTAGATAGAGATTCAAGTGATAAAATAAGGTGTAGAGAGACTCAGAAAACAGATATCAGCTTACCCAGACTACATGACAGTTACTGTGGTCACCAAGGGCAACTATTAGCATGACATAATTAGCATTATCATAGAGATAACGATTCAAAATTTCCACAAAAGAGTTCCGAGGTTATAGTTGGGGTTTTTTTCAGTTCAGCATTGAAGAACTGATGGAACAGCAAGGTAAAGAGATGTCAGTTAAGAATTTTTTTCTTTACATAACCCAAAAATCCAGGACGGGCAAGACTTTAAATTCTAAAAATGAAGTCTGACTGTATTTATTCTGTGGTGCCTTACATATAAGTAAACACATTGCAGCTACTGTTCTATATTTTCCATAGTCTTAAAAGAGGTAGCCATAGCTAACAGAAAAACCAATAACTAAAAAGGAATATATTCCTCGAAGTTGTACCCCAGGAAACTCATGAACTAAAAATTTACAAAAATTTTTGACGAGGGGGTGGATTACTCCCTTTCAAGTCCTTCCTCACCTCAGAAGCATGTTTTCCACCACTCAGCACTCTCCAGTTTATAGGAATCTGCATACCATTGGAGTGTTCCTGGGCAGTACAGGACGAAGCAGACAAACTTGTTCCAAAGGCTTGGCATAAATTTTTTTATTCTTTTTGAGTTTAGACATCAACAACATATTGAGATGCTCAGAGCATACACTGAGACAGGGCCCTCAGTACCTAACGTAAAAATCATGAAACAAGCAAGCAAACACTTTATGAGTTAGAAGCAATTGAGGAAGGCAGGTTTGGACATACTTTGAAGAGACACTCAAATCCCAATATTTACTCTATAAAAATAGAAATATTGAATTGGAAACTTCTCTGATTTAAAGCAATGTTATTCTTTTTGTTAAGAATATACTGGAGAAAAAACAAACAGTATCAAAGATGCAAAATGGTATCACTGCATGGTTACACTATCAACAAGTTTCTATGAGTTCTAATATTTTACTCATCCAGATTAAAGCTGGTTTCACTAGGCTTTTTTGTTTTTCGTAATGGAGAATTGAAGGTTGATTCTGAATGCCTCACACCTCCTCCTTCACTCCCCTGTTTCTCTAACTGTTCTAGAGACTGTTAAAATATTTCTAGAATATATATATAAAAATATATATTCAGCACTCCAATACAAGTAATGAAAAAAGCCAAAATGGAAGTTCCTTGCTCTTTTAACCATATTTAGTACAGTTAAGACCCAAACTCTTTTTTGCAATATTACTGGTAGAAAGGTGGTAGAAAACACCTGAAAAATCAACAGCTTAGCTTTCTTCCAGCTTCAAATAGAGATCAAAATAAGGACGTAAGTCATTAAAAGGAGATTAACTTCTTCAGCCTAATGAAGAAAAAAGCAGCAAATGGTTTGCTCACAATTCTGAAGTTAACGATTTCAAAGTCTTGGATTTCAGAAAAGCGATCAGCTGCAGTTATAAATGGTAAGCTCACCAGAAGCATTACTCAAGTTTCTGGCTTACTTACATTCACAACAGAAAACTAATTTGAGTAAAGAAGAATATTCATATTTTGTACCAATTTTAGCAACTACTAAAATACCGGATGCATTTGAAATGTCCATGCCACTTTGATTGATGGAGTTCAAAACTGATTTATTAGAAAAATTAAATGTCATAGAGGGAATAGCAAGCAATGCATGATGTGCCAGGAACTAAAGATTCTTCAATACAAAGACTTCATAATATGTGTATAACAGAATGTAGCAACCGTGTATAACAGAGCAAAGCAAAAAACCCTGGAGTCAAGGTGAGTTATTCTTCTAGCAGATAAAGGCTTTCATGAAGATGCATACATTTTTGTCAATGCAGGGAAATCAGTTAGGCATTAATTGCTGCTCAAATACTCCTGGTTTGCTACCAAAACTGTGTAGGATGATTGTAGAAATGCTGAAATACTTCAAAATTCCCACTGATTTTCATTCATACATTAAGAAAAAGAATTAACTTCTTCCCTAGATAGGCAAAGCACACAGAGCAGTTAGCATAGTACAAAAGTTGCTATACTCTGCCCTATTTAGAAGAACTATAGACTAGATTCATAACCATACTTAGTTAGCAAATGAAATTGTCTAATGCCAAAGCAGCCCTGATCTTTCTTATAAAATTGTTACCAGTTAGAATGAATTTTGCCTTCATGCTGCTAACAATATTGAAAAACATGGCACTCGCTGTTGGATTTGCCTCTGTCTCCTTAGGTTAAGATTTAAGATTTAGTCCCACCTTTGGAAATTCCCATGCATTTCAGGTACACCCCATTTTTTCCTTCAGCCTTCTAGGTCATGCTTCAAATACATCAAACATTGTACCATATCTAACCACTCTTATACAGAAGCTATGCATAAAAAGCAGAGCTATGTGGAACAAAACATCCCCAAAGAATAACACACTGAACAATCTGCCACCCTTTCACTAGCTATTGGAACATGATTAACATCCTTTTTATCATATTTTTGTTTTTAAAATATCACAATCTGTGTGTGTACTGATAGGAGAGCCTTTACATTTCGCTAATTAAGACAGTCTCAAAGGCAGGAAGTCTAATGCATAACTCAGAATAGGTGTTCATTAATCAAACAGTGTCTCCTAAGCATACTGGTATTCCTAGTCCTAGCCCACTTGGGATAAGCCTGCTGAGAAAAGATTGTAAATCACAAAGATGCTGGAAGGCAGCACATAACTCTTAGATATAATTATTTTATTATGTGGGATGAACAACAATGCAATAATGCTCTATTGTAACAGGTCTTAGAATTTACTGTCAGAGGAAGAGTTTGAGATATACAGCTACAAGCGACTCAACCAGTCAGCTGCATATTGATATAATTTCACTATGAATAATATGATTAATACAAATGATAGTTGAAGAAAGCTCTCTAATTTAACTGATGTTCTCAGAGTTGCTTCAGGTAGTTCAAAACCTATTTAAAAAAAAAAAATCAATAATTCCAATTATTAGCTGTAGTTCTCCAATAGATGGAGGGCAGATCTAGTTAGAAAGAAATGCCAGGAGCAAGATTTAGATTAAAATTAGGCCACCTAAATCTAAGACTGTTTCTGAAGCTCTTAGCTAGTCTGTCACTTTACTCAACAATCATAAGAACTTCTTATTTATTATATTAATATTTAGATTCTTATGTTCTATAAATACTGATGGTGGAGTTTTTGCCAAACCAATGTTCAAAAGTTGAGCACTGACCACACCCTAAGTGCAAATAGACTCCCAGGAGACATTCTTCCTTTAAACCCTTCTGCAGAGGCAAAAATACCACTGTCATAATGACATTGGAAGGCCCGATTTTACCTAACAAGTTCTTCCTGACTCTGCTCATGGTGAATTTACCACAACATGATCACACCCAGGAAGCTGTTTCATTTCTTTTTTTTTTTCCCTTTTCTTTTTTTTTTTTTTTTAAACCAAGTCATGTCCGTCCAGACATAATCTGGCAGCGTTAAGTACTATCTTTAGACCTATTTTATCCACAACGTCAAACAAAATAGAGATGCTGTATTTCAACTCTTTCCAAAGCCATACACAACAAATTCAGACCAGACAGCTTGGCCTTATATATTTTGGTTTTTTGTAGTTTAATTAGTCATTATAGTAAGAAAATAAATTGTGGAGAACAAAAGATACCCCTTCTTGTCACTGAAAGTAATTTTGAAAATAGAGTCATCCTAAGGACTGTCCAGAAACTGCTGACAATTTCGATATATGGTTTCTGCAAAGATCTCTTCTGTACTCATTCAATGCTCATCTTACAACACGTCAATCATAGAAGAACAAAGGCCAGTGACTGCTAAAGGAAAAGGGGGCAGAAGGGAAAGACTTTTTTATTAAATTAATTGCAAAAAAATAATTGCTCATTAATCAAGGCTTGTTCCTTAAACAGGTCCAAAAAGGAGCTGGCATGCATATGAAGTTCCAGCACAGTGCATTACTCAGTAAAATCTTGCCAAACCGTTAATCAGTATCTCAATTTCTTGTTTGGCACTACTGGACAAAAGGAATAGCTGTCACCAGCTGTAAAAGATATTTTTATTGGATATGTTGTCCCAAGCTTGGATTTTGCCTTAATATTTCCTTCCTGCCCTTCTGCTTACTGTCATTAAAATGCAAATTTTAGAGATAAATGTACTTGATGTGCCTTATTACATAGGTGGAAAATATCATCACTGAAGACTTCAAATATAGGATTAACTTTAAGAATGTTTCCATTATTATGCAACAGTATTTTTAACACTTCTGAAATGTCTTTACCAAGAAGAATATCAAGAGAGTCTTTACAAAAGCTAAGAAAGTTATCCACTAATATACTCAACACCTGAATCAGCGAAATACTAATTATTGCAAGGGATCAGGCCTGAAAACAATTAAGCTTCAGGAAAATGCTTTAAAGATTAAAATGGTAGAGGGATTATTCTATTCACTGGTGAATGCAGCAACCTCTCAAAGAGTTTGTTGACACAGAATCAATGTACTACATGAACAGTACCCTACACTGTGACACTTTATATTAATCTTAGGAATCTTTGGATGAGAACCAATTCATGCAACACTGAGGATTTTATATCACAACATCACAGTTTTTGGCCCCTGTTGAGCACATTTCTTCTTTCTTATTGCTGAGCTCTCTCAAGTGTAGCCAATACCTGGTATAACACCTCACAATTACAGCCATCCTCCCAGTTCCTCTATTTCAGATGACCTATACATGCTTCGATACAATAGAAGATAGGTAGCACCCATCACTTGTATTAACAAATAGAGTAAGGTAACAAATTTTCCATTTGAATTAAAGAGTTTATTCATTACCCAAGCATAGTTTTACTGTTCTGTTCAGTTATGGTTTCCTTATTTAAAACTTTTGGCAAATGTTTTACTGCCTGCTTTCTTTCAGTGGTGCTAAGGACCAGGTGCTGCCAACTGGAAGCTCTCTCTAAGGAGAGGATCACATGGGAAGTGGCTGGATGTGCAAGAGCTTAGAGTGATATCCAGTGTGACAGTTCCTTGGAACAGGAGCCTGCAGCACTCTGGTAATGCTGGCAGACTGTGGAGCAGAAACTTTTTCAGACTGCAGAATGAATCAAGTGTTTGACAGACATTAGTATGTGGTAGGGGCAGTAGCTTCCCAATCAATGCTGGCAAAAGAAAATTGAATCTACAAGCTCAGCTGCCACAACTATAAAAATGTATTGGAAAACAGAGAGGAATAATTCTTTCTACATAGAAAACAATGTCCAAAATAACATAATACCAAAACAACAGCTTTTAGGCATCTGTGCTGGGAAAATTGAAATGTTAAATACTGTGATCTTCTGGCTGTTCTTGGGGATGAAAACACTGCACAATGAACTACTCCTTTTCTTGATTCTCAGAAGGAAACCCAAGCATGTGTTAGATGTACACATAGTTGCATTTATTGAACAGCAACTGAAACGGAACTCACAGTCTTCCCAGCCTTCTCCTTCACAGCATATACACATCCCTAATTAAAGAATGCAGGGAAAAGCCCGTGTTTTACTTAGGAGTTCTTCACTGATTAAAACACTGATTGATAAAGCAAAGCAGAACCACAAAAAAGGAGAGAAAAGGAAGAGTTGAGGCAGAAAAGAATAATGAGGGAAGAAAACCAAGACAGATTAAAACAGTCCAAGAAAGACAACAAATCAGTGAATGAAGAAAAAAATTTTCTTTCATAATAATAATAAAAAATATAATTAAGTGCTAGTGATCATAAAGAAAAATACTCTTTTAGTAATCCTCATCTGGTGTAGTCTTTGGTATCTATTTAGCCATTATTAAACACTACCACTGTGAAATAAGGTAGGCATCAGGGAAGTCTCAGCTATAATGGCAAGGTCAACTTTGTTCCTCTTATTCCAAAGTGAAAAAGTATTATTCTGAGATTCATCTTAGCTCAGTAAAGACAACTGTACTACAAACATTTAAAGTCTAAACACCTAGAGTCTAAACCCTTCCTGTAAAAATTAGTCAATGAAAATAAGCATCTATAGAGGGTAACTCATTTTGCACATACTACACTGACTCAGAATAAGACGTTTAATTTTCTAGAGTGTCCCTAGCTCTGCACCAGATATAGTTAACTCTAGATGACTGGGATGAATACAACTCTCCACATTTCAGAGGTCAAAAGTTTAAGTTTTAACATCTTTAAAAAAAAAAGTTCAGCACCAGCAAGACAACATACCAAGTTCCCATCACCTTCCCATTAAGTTCAGTTTTCCAACATAAGGTCAGATTTCATTCATTGAAGAGCAGCGTTTGTATTACCTAACAAATAATAGGTTAATAAGAACCAGTACTGCTCAGGGTGTTTAACCAAAGATTGACACTGTTCCTGTTGCTAAAACTTAGTTTTAATATATGTATGTACACCTATTATTTTTGCACAGATGTACATATAAAATATTTATACCTTCTGACCCTAACAAGGATAAAAATACAAAACTTGTTCCATTTGCCGATAACAATGTGTAGATGCACACTACACATGACTGTTCCGTCACACAGTTTGAAATGCTTAACAATACCATGAGATTGTTTTGTCTGTCTCCACTATTGAAAAATCTATCATGAAAGTCCACCCACTTTTATATGTCTTAATTAGTATTCTGTGGGAAAAGGCATCGTATGGCCATAGCTTACATTTCTAGTATTGCAATGAATTCAGAGGTCTCTTGCTAAAGAAGTGACACCCACCTTCCCCTTCCCCCTATACACTCACACATCCAAAAGCCAAATATATTTCCTTTATGAGTTCCCTAACTGAATAGATCTATCAGACATCAGGATCCATCTGACAATTCCAGACTAACTGAAAGATGTATGTGGACCTTTTTTTAGTCCTGTATATATCAAATTGTAACTTGAAATTTCAGAAGAGAAGATTTGAAAGCTCCTGAGCGCATACAAATGCCAAATTATTTGGATAATGTTTTCTTCTCTAAATATCTTATCAAAGCATGGATAAACTTATTTAGATGAAGAGCCTCTCTCTGAACTTGCAGCAGGCAGACTGGAACATATTCCTAAAGCATTCCACATGTTTCATCTGTTCCTACCATTTCCTCCCTCTTAAGGAAGCCATTTATCCTGAAAAACTCTTTTACCCTCCCCTAACTTGTTAACACATTTTCAGCCTCTCTGAAATTTTACTTCCTTTTTACTCCAGCTTTCTCATTCTGTATTCAACACACACTTGTGCTCCCCACTCAGTTATTCATCTTCTATGACCCTATTTCTATCTCAGACACAGACACTTTTCCTTTACTTCCCTGGAGAGATTACTCTGTTCTCTAACTGGCATCAAGACCTCAAAGTCCAAAGCACCCACCAGGCACAGCAGGTCTACAGCAGTAACATATTTATCACAACTACTGTACTAGAAAAAAACCAACATTATAATCTTTTATATAACACTTTCTCATATTGGAGGCTTTCTATTTAGTAGTTTTTAAGTTATAACTAAAGCTACTCTGCCTCAAAATAAATGACTACATGAACTAAAAGTATCCTCTCCTCAGCTGTGAAACTCTCCAAATCTGGTGTATAAATTCATTGCTTAGCATAACCACTTAGAAGAGGGTGACTTGCACATGTTGTCATCAAATCCAGGGCTCCACTCACCATTAGCTTCTTGGGTTTTTTTTCTGCAAGATGGACTTCCACTATCCATTTGATATTCTCCTATCACAGCTAAAACAAGACACTGAGGATACAGATGATGTCCATGCTTGTCCTTTGACATCCTCACCCCAGAAGGTTCTAATATGTCTCCAAAATTTTGTACAATATTCTCTCTACAAAAAGTCCTTCCCTAATGCTGCCTCTTCCTCAGTTTCCTGTTTGCCAATATTTGCTCCGCATATTCACGTCTCCATCACTGTCCCTAAAACTATCCTCAGTCTTTGTGACAGTACTTGGCATATTCTGTCTTTCAGTCACTAATAACTAGCCATTCAAGGAAAGAAAAATAGGGGGGGAGGGCGGGATAAGAAAAAATAAATTAGAAGTCAGCTTTTGACTGAAAACAGGGGAAAATAAAAGTACTTCCTCCTGCTACTCTACTCAAAGACACAGAGTGGACCCTGCAGAACCTCCTCTCCACAACCATAGTGATGCTGCCTTCAGGGGAGAGAAAAATAAAAAAAAATATTTAAGAATCAGAAAAAGATTCCCTTAGCTGTGCTACACCCATCTCTGAGGTAGACTCAAACTTCAGCTTTGTAATTGAGGTACCTCTCAAGTTCAAGCCCTCTAATTTCTAGAGCAGTTACTTTGGCACAACTCCTATTTTTTTCCACTACTAGTCTTTGCTCTGGGGGAATTTATGACTGGTTCTGGCATCTCACTCCAATTCTCCTTTGCAAGCTTTGAAACAGAATTCATTCTATTTCTTAGCACTCTACTTTCTTTTGTCAATAAATTACTACTGCTATTGAACAGAGGTCTGGCGGTCTCCTTCACTGACCTTTTGTTGCTTATAAATTTCTTATTATTTGCCATAACCTTTTCTGCAACCATCCTTTCATCTTTCACCTTTGCTTTCTGTATTTATATTCTCCCTTTGAGTCTTCTAAGTCTGCAACATTTTAAAGTCCTCCTTAGCTGCTCTTTTATATCATCCATTTGAATCTTTTGAGGGTTCTGCGTTGGGTTTTTTTAGATGCATGCACACATATATATATTTTATTACTTGCTCAGCTTGAAACCTCAGAGCATGGCAGTACACTGACCAAGAATAAAGGGCAAGATATGTTTTAATCATAGATGAAATTTGTTTCTGGTCAAGGGCGCTTTTACATTCAATTATTCTGTTGCATCCCAACACAGCACACTCCAGACTATTTTAGTGCCTTAAACCGTGGTCAGAAAGAAGAAACATTCAAGTTCTATGTTAGTTGAATTTCTACTGCAAACTGAGAATTGGGTCTATGGTCGTATCCAAAAAATGTCCTAATGCAGGAACAGTGTAAGTGGAAGCAGAACTAGCCTTCAACATCGATATCACTTCTAGTGTTACTAGTTAAGCCTACTATCTTTTCTTTTTTTTTTCTTTTTTGACATAGCACTTCTTGTAAGCTGCTCGTCACCTGCATGAGGACAGAGGCACAAAATGAGAATGATCTGAGTTACAACTGCATTGAATCCCTCACAGTTCCTGGCAACTGTAGATCTGGCAGAAGGTCCAAGAAGATCCATAAAACCATCTAGCCATTTTAAGTATCCTTCAAATACAAGCCACAAAGTGCATATAATGAAATCAAAGCCTGCCCCTGCCAATACAGTTTAAAATATTGCATTTTCAGCAATTTTAACATTTCACAAATAAATACAAGTAATTTTCCTTTGCCACATGGGCCGTGATAAGATGTTTAACTCAAATATGCTAAAAAGCAGAGAGACAAAACCCACTGCTACCACAGCCAGACTGATCCTGAGCTTCACAGATCTACAACAACAATCGCCTGCCTTTACATATACACCTCTCATTCACTGGTAAACATGTATGTTTTCTGTTATTTGGATGCATTTCTATCACAAAAATATAACTCTGCAGAATGATTTTCTTCTACAATTACTCCTCCTTTCCATACTAGTGTATCTTTATGTCCTATTTAATCTCCTACATAATGAAATTTATATATAAATCTGCTCCTATAATCCCATTTAACTGACACACGCTTCTCTCGGCACTGATTGCACAAGCTAGTTCCACTGCTGTGGTTTTTTTGTTTGGTTTGGTGTTTTTTGTTTGTTTGTTTGGGGCGTGGGTTTTGTGGGTTTTCATTTTTTTGTGTGTGTTTTGTTTTTGGTTTTTTTAATTTAGGCCTTGTTATAGTCAGGACTTGTCTCTCATACAAACCACTGATTACCTATACACTGAATAGATTCTAAGCACCAGATTTTTTCTGGTATAGATTGTTACAAGACAGAAAGGCCTGTTACAGACCTCAACTTTCAACTGCAACCCAGCAGAATTGAGGGCCCACATGATGTACAGTCAGGATTCCCACCCCATGCCCTCCCGTTTTTTCTTAAAGGGGCTATCACCATCACAACTCTTAACTGTGTGTAAAAAAAAGTAAATAAAAAAATAAACCCCATACACAAGCAACACAACTTATAAACAGTGGCCAATTCTGTAGGTTTCATAGTTATGGTAACAGAGAAAAGTACACATTAGCCAAAACGAAGAATGCTTGGGCAAGCCATAGTGGCAAGAACATCAGTTTTATGTTTGTTTATAAGTTTAGTATGTTTTGTGTCTTCACAGAAAAAAAGACCCCAACATCCATACACCCAGGTAGTAGCAACTACATTAAACTTCACAATTTATGTAGATATACCATTATACAAGCCACCTGAATAAGAGCTACCCAGTGTGTGAAGAAGTTTCTGGGACAGATACAAAAGCTTTCTACTCAGATCTCCACCTTTTGATCTGCTGCACACATGCTTCAAGTTAAGTACTGTGTGAGAGGCAGCAACTGACCTGAATAAAATCCCAGATAACTAGCACAAGTAGGAAAGGACATTTTTACATCTCATATAATTAGACTTAAAGCCTACATAAACGCCTTAAGAACCAGCACCGGTATTTTATGTGACCTTGTCTACATATATTTATTAGTAAGTTAGTAACACCAACAATATTTCAGAGAGACTGAATGAAGCAGAATTTTAGCATTGCCCTGCATAATAGCATAATGTCAGCAGGACCAGTTCTATGTCAAAATATAATAGCTGCTGCTCTACCTCCCAAGAAGATAAAACTGCCTTTCTTTTCCTTTGTTTCTCACAGAGCTGCCCTGACAAGAATCAGCTATTCCAACAACATGTATTCTATTACTACAATGAGTTTGTTTGAACAACTGCAAAAATATTTAACCGGAAATTTTTTATAATTTTTTTTTTTTTTTTTTTTTTTTTTACAATGCATTATATTCTTTGAGATAACTATTTTTAATGCATAATAAGTAATTTATGAAAATATGATGATACTAGGGTATGCATAATGTAACTCTAAATATTTATTGTGCTTACCAAGAGCACAATAAACATAATTTCTACAGAAAATATAAAGCTATGATGAAGAGAGCTGATAAAAATAAAACAAATTTAAAAAAAAAAAAAAAAAGAGCTGATCGCAGTTAAAAAGCTTCTGCGTTTTGTTTTTCCAAACACGTTTCAGTTTACTGGATTCTTCTCACTAGCTTGGAGATCTTAACCTAAGGAAAACAACCTGTTAATAGAAAGGACCTGGAATTTGAAAACCAAAAAAACCTAACAGCAAATATGATTTAGGTTCATAAAAGCCTGTAGACCAATTAAGGATCAAGTTTTACTTGTTTGCTAAAGGTGCACACCCTAATTCATACTGAATTAAGTCTTGACTGCAGTTAAAGCACAGGATCCAGAGTAAGGAGATGCACCCTCTTATTTCTCTACACCCTCAATCACTGAAACCTCTGAAATGTCACTGAACTGTGTGGCTTGACACTGTACCTTTCTTTAACTGAACACCATTACTTTTTGTATGGAATCTATTTTGAGTGTGTCTTGTAAAGCCATTACACACTTGCTATATGTTTGCGTATCTGGTAAACCATATCTGCATCTGAGATATTACAGAATGCATACTTGTACATTAATCACATTACAACCTTGATAAGTTTATTCAGATACCTGAAATGTGTTAGCCAGATATACAAGATCAAAATATACTCTTTGGTTAAATATTGGTTACTGCTGAGACCAAGAATGATGGTAGGCTAACAGTATTTTTCCTAGATGTAGAAACCTACAGTACAATTTGCTTATAAATGTCAAAAAGAAATGCAATTACAAAATAAATCCAAGAATTAACCTGAGAAAGCACTTAACTGATGCTCTTTTCCAACTTCTCTTTAAATAATACCTTCTATTGGCTGCTTAGTCTTATTTATAAATCCCCAAATGAATTCCCTATTTCTCAGGAAGGCTCTGTAAAATAAAAAATAAATGGTTTTCTTCCAGTCAAAACCTCAATTCCTTTGTTTCTCATTATTTCCTGTTTCACAGCATGTACTAATCCAAACACCCTCTTCCCTGTTGCTATTCACTCTCGGCATTTCATTAAGTTCTATCCAATTGGAAAACCTTCAATATGGTTTCACAGGAAGTATGAAAGAGAGTCCAGAAACCCTTCACAAGAACTCAGAATAAACCTGCAGAATTTAAAATAAATAAATAAAATACTAAGCTTTCCTTCTTGTACACAGTAAAAAGGTTGCTACTCAAGGAAATGCAACTGTGCTAGAGGCATCTTGGTTTATACATCTCCCCCTGAATTACAACTTCTGAGATAAGCTTGCTACTTGTTCCCTACCTGTTTTTCCATCTCCATCACAGAGCTCCAGAGAGTTTTGCCAGCCTAAAAAAAAAAAAAAAACCAACCAAAAAACCCCAACAAACTTCCACACAGTGAAGGTGAAGTTGAGGTTGAAAGCTGAAATACAACTCACTATCTCTATGTCTGTGTGATTTTGACAGCACACTAGCTAGGTATGCTAAATAAAAGATTTTCTTATCTGAAGGGTTTCACCGCATACCCCTTGCTACCTTTAATTTTATGCCAACTCACTCAAAATTCAAGTATTAGAATGAAAACAACTCAAAATATCCTGTCACAGCTATGGGGCTTTTTTGTTTGTTTTGTGTTGGGGTTTTTGTTTTGGATTTATAAGTCCAGACACTGCATCAAACTTCTGCAAAGCTCCGACATCTTGATGTATTTACCCGACAAGCTGCATAAGCAGAAATTTGCCTGGAAAACTGCTTGTCAAATTTACAAAGTAAAAGAAGGGAACTAACTGTATAACTGATTGGGAGGAGGACCAGGTACTAACCATACCCCATACTACTTAAGGCTTTATACCGACCCACCTCAAATTTTTTTTGTCTTGGAATTTGGAAAAAGGTACCCCATGTTCAGAGGTCAGAGCCCCCACAACACAGTCTGCTCCTCTCTTGTTGCACTTCTAATTGCCAGTGGAGAAGTGCAGAGTGCTGAATAATAAACAGACTGAGAAAAAAAACAAGTGCTGAGGGAAGGTAGAAACCAAAGATACTTCCCTGATGCAAATGAAGTGATGACGTAATATATAAACACTGTCAGAGGCGGCCTTTTTTTTTTTTTTGGTGGAGAGGCTTGGTCACTACAATAACTCCTACCAATTTTATGGATTTCTGAGTAGATCCTACACCATCATTCTTTCTTACATTATATTTGAAAGGTGAGTCAATATGGAAGTAACCAACTTAATTAGCTCATCAACTATCAAAGAAACCTGCATTGCTGCTCAGACACAAAAACTATTTCCTACTGAACAGGCAACAGAGAAAATCCAGCAGCCGCGAGCTATGCTTTTTACCAGAAAATCATGAAGCAAAAACTAAGGCCACAGCAAGAGTATTTTAACATGTATTTCTATGTGATATCCCTGAATGTTCTAGCTAAACTCCTAGAAGCTGAAGAAATACACAACATCCTCTACTCATGTTAGTTTCTCAAGGAGGAACTTCCAAATAGTGCTAAGTAGTGTCGTATCATGTCATCAAAAGGCAGCACTGTCAAGATACACAGCACTTGGTGTCACAGGCTCAAATCTGGCTTGGAATGGTCTTCACACACTGAATTTCCCAAGTGAGCACAAGTTTCATTCAGTTTCGATGAGAACTCTCTATTCATTTGTCAGGTATCCAGAAAACACTGCTTAACAAGGCTTACAAAAAAAATAAAGAAAAAAATTCAGATGTAAAAACTTTATTTATCATACCCTCAAAGCTAAGGATGCCCTGCTCCTTCCACTCTCCCAATGCATAATCCTAATTGAATCACTCTTGCTTCTGAGCTAGGTACCAAAATAATTCCCAGAGGGAATTAGCACTTGCCCACCTACCTTTCACCAGTCTTGATATTTTTCCCAAAACTATGTATCTGCCTGAAACAGTTTTGCGAGACTGCCCAGTATGGTTATATAACCCATTTGGGTTTCTTGAAGTCAATTTATAAAGAATAATATACCACAAAGCAATCTAGTTACAATTAGATTAGAAAATGAGCATATTAAACAAGCAATTATACAAGCTTCATATTGTATAAAACATGTGCAGTGCCACATTGAAGGAGTTTCTCCCAAAGACAGATACAGGCACCTGTAAATCATTTAAATATCAAAGAAATAGTTAATAACTGTCATGATTACTCAGATTTTTCGAGTATTACTTTCAATATTTGCCAAAAGAGACTCAAAGAACAATTTAGCTTACAACAGTGCTGTAGGTCATCTGTTCCAACTTGTCAACCTTATAGAATGCACTAAAAATGGGACTGTATGTGCCATACATGTTTAAATACAGCCTGTTCAAGTTTTCATGGGTAGGGACCTTTGCCACCCTTAACTGAACAGTAATTAAAGTTGGCCTTCCACTAACTTTCTTGAAGTTTCTCAAAGCAACAAATAGTGAAAATTTTCAAGGAAATCTGAGAAATAATCCAAGAAAATAGCTGTCTGGGATTGAGAGAGCAGGTGCTCTGAGAATAAAGCAATAAACTCAGATTAAAGGTCAATTCCCTCCCTGACTGCAGACTAACTTTCAGCAAATTGATTTCATTCTCTCAGCCTCAGATAGCTGTTCTTTTCTCCCCTTCCTCTGTAAGGAAACAGATGGATTTAGTCTGTCAATTCTTTTGGAAATAAATTGTCTCTTTTTAAATTTATTTTTATATAACAGACTCCACACATCTAACCATGAATATGATCTATATCACTGTACAATAAGTGTAGATAATATCTCTGATTCAGTAAGTATATATTATGCTTCTTACCAAATAACTCAATTACAAGTAGCAACTAGATCAAGTATACTCAACTATATCCCAGGGTCACACAACTACAGGTACTGCTATGCCTGGAAACCAGGAATTTTATTCTTACCTGTAAAGCAACCAATAATTACTCATTCAAAACTCATTCTACTTATAGACTTTTACACTGGGGAGGGGGGTGGTGAATTAGTCATTTTAGAGTTTGTAGAGGAAGTACAATATTCCTCTAACTCAGTCACGGAAGAACTGCTCTTTTAGACATGTCCTGATTTTTGTATTATAAACAAATATTATAGAACTACAGGCACACTAACACACAGACACATTAATCCCACTCAAAAAAAAATAATTATGTAAAGCACCTTGGAGTCTACTGCATATTCATAGACCAGACTCTTCCTGACCGTACCATAACACACTGTAGTAATAATGTAACCTCAGGTATGTTGTTTTAAACTTTCCTTTTGAAACTGAAGTCAGACATTGGCTAATAACTTCTGTCAATTCTTTGGCTTTGCTGAACAGCTTTTTTCAACCATGAGTTTCCTTTGTTTAGTTTGCAGTTCTGGCTCAAAGTATGCATACAAGATAACCTTACTTTTTTCCGAACACTTCATCTAATCAATAGAACATGCAAAATTTTCTGGTTTTTTTCTGAACAGGTATTAAGGTTGAACAATAAAGATTATATTTAAAGATGCAACAAATAGCTGAAGCTTTATCAAACTAAACAGCATTCTAATCCACTAGTTCTCAAGACAATTCAATGCAGATATTTATACTCCTGAAATAATGAACACCTATAAAAAAAGCTAATTAACTTTGTGTGAATGACCTCACTGCATGAATAGCTTGGGCAGGTAATTAACTTTGGCACTTTATTTTACCTTAGTCCTACTCCTAACAAGGACTCAAAAGTTCTCATAGATGGATCTTAGTGTTTTTTCAGGTAGAGTCCCATAGCTTTGCCAGAAAAATGTGTTGAGTTCCTTTATGTTTGTTCGCATTTAATGGACCTATAATGCTCTGTGCGCATACACTAGCAGTAAGGTTCTAGGAGTCTTCCATGGATGTAATATTCTATAAAGTTACTTTTTACCATAGATAGTCAACAGCTCTGTAGCTCTTTATCAGCTTTCTATCTTAAGGCCAGTGTTAGAATGTGGACTTCTTCTGGAAGTCATTTGTGTTCATCATTTGGGACTCAGCAGGCAAAAAAACCAAAACAAAACCAAGCAAAACAAAATAAAAACAACAACAAAAAGCCAACAAAACAAAACACCAAGCCAAAACAAACGAACTAAAAGGAAACAAAAAGCACAAACCAAACACAAACAACACAGAAAGCAACACAAACAACACAGAAAGCAACACAAACAACACAGAAAGCAACACAAACAACACAATCAAAAAAAAAACCAAACCAACCCCAAAAACACACAAACACAACAAACCTTTATGTTGCAGTTGAAACTTTCATCTTGGATTTAACCTGATCTTAAAAAAAAAGTAGTCAAGCTGGCTCACACCTAGGTAAGAGTGGGGAAGGCATAGGTTTTGTCATACATGTTGAAAACCAAGAGCTCACACTGAAGTTTTAAAAACAAGCAAATAACTTAGGACAGTCACAGCTTCATTTGTAAAAAGAAGGAGATTAAGAAGCTACAAAATTCATGAGTAACTATAAGGTGACGTAAGTAAGTGTGTAGAACTAAGCTTCTATCTGCATATTTATATTTCTAGACACAAGAAGACTAAATTTGATATTCAGTGAAAGCAGCTTTTGGTACAGTACTACAATTGAATACATACAAAATTGAAAATATATTTATAAAAATCTACAATATAGTGCAGTGTTCCACATTTGCTTGCGAATTACTCTTGGTAAGAAACTGCAGACAATACACAGCTTTCCCTGCTGTGTTGAAACTTGACATGATATATTTTGCTACTGCATGGCAAGGTCTTCAGAGTAATCAAGCAGATGCCTATTGGCTTGACAAGTCACAGTACAAAGAGACTCTAGAAGTTAATATATACAACACCTTGTGTCTTTTACAGTTCCAGCAGTGAACTCTCACTTTTTAAATGTTTTAACAGTACTTTACATTCAATTCATTCTCAAAGACATGTTTCTGCTACAATAGCAAATTGTAATCAAATCACAGAAGGGGAAGTCAAGTTTATCATACAGTGTGTACAGTCTCCATAATACTATTTTACTTATCAGTGACTACAGAGGAAGTCTGTTCTTTATTCTTCCAGTCCTTTGAGAAGTGAGAATCATTGATGCTCAGTCATCTGTAAAGTACAGGATGGATATAAAACTCTAACCTAGCTGAACTGATAATGTTTCAAGCCTATTTGGGGAACAGCCTTGACTAGATCCTCAACCACAGATTTCTGTGACCACTGCAATGGAAACCTAAATTTCCACTGCTGGAAAATGCCCAGAAGGGAACCTCTTTTCAGGAAGTTCAAGTTCCCTGGCAGATTCTCAATCTTTAGATACTTTTTAGCATTCTGCATCAGTCTCTAGTCTATGTATAAAGTGTGCAAGAGATTAAGGAAAAATAACTTCCTGGTCAGCTCTAATAGCAAGGACTCAGAACTTACAGCTTTACTTACACATTCTCAGCCACGCATCAGCAGCTGCAGCACAAGATTGTGTGTTCTCTACCTGAGAATTTGAAATTTAAGACAAACCATCATCATGTCTCAGAACACTTAACAGTGGAAATAAGACGTGGAAATAGGATTCTTTTAGCATCACTGGAAGATGTATGTTTTGCTGTTGAACTGAAAGCAGAATCTGAAGCCGAGGTGGGGGGGCAAAGGATGGACGGGAGAGAAATCAGCAAAATCTCTTCTGCTGCACTTTCTTTCCTTTCCTCCTTGCCTATAAGGTCTTCCACCAAATAAGAAAACTTGTAAAGCGAAAGCAAAGCAGAGATACAGATGCTGCACTTCTGTGCATTCTGTTATTAGCAGAAAGGAAGAATACCAAAATATTAACATCATGGCTGAAACACAACCACCTATGTCTTTAAAATGAAAAAATTCTCATACCACTTGCAATTCAAGTGTTTATTTCTAGCTTAGCAACAATGAAATGGGAGCTATAAAATTCCCTATCAATACAAAAAGGAGACAGATCATAAGACATGTTATCCTCACAACTGTGAGATAATCCAGATATCAAATGTGTAGTTGATGGAAGCCAGAAGGGAAGCTGAGGTGAGCTTCAGCCAGGAATGAAAAAGAGAAGGTAGGAAGACATTTTGCAACTTCTTTTTGGGCATAAAATACAGGCTCTGACAAATTAAAAAAAGAAGCAAGTGTCATAGTTCAAACAGTCCTGTTTACCTATTGCTCTTCCTCATCCCATCAGCCTACCATCTTTCTGCAAAACTGCCTTTCTGTTTACTACTGAAGAATTATCCAACCAACCAGAATACTTTCAGATTTACAATGAAGTCAAACCCTCAAATTAAGGCAAAGGCATTTAGGCTATAATTTATAAAAACACTTTACATTTAAGACAACTAGTGACACTTGCTGTCAAGATAAAGCATGCTCAAAAAGCAGACTACCATACTCTAGAATTACTTCTGAATTTACTTTAAAACAATATATAGCAGCTCCGTAGCTTCAAAATAAAGACAGGTTGTTGATCAAGATTCACCTCATTCTTTCCTCTGAAGACAGATGGAGTAAATTAGTCCATTCAGTAGGAGAATCAACTTAGTTTAACCTTCTGTTTTGAAGAAACAAAAGAACACCACCAGACTTGACAAACAGATGCTGATTTCAAACACCACTAGTATTATAATCAAATACTGATTTAACCAAATATTCATCCAGCTTCCTATAGCCCAACAGTAATTCTTAATTGAGTTTACAACAGCTGGCTGCTTTCATACTACTCAGTTCTTTATGTATAGAGGAGCAACCATTCTGCTTTAGAAGAACAGGCTGTAGTAAGCATATACATCTGGGCATCTATACATTGCACCCATGTTTTTATTTTTTCCACAGAAATCCTCAACCAATCTGGTTGTGTCAGCCAAGAGTTTTGCAGGGGAAAAAAAAAAAAAACCCCACACTTTAATAACATAAACCTAAGTTTAACTGCAGATTAGCTGGAACATTCTCTGGTAGATTTCTGGTATAATGAAAAAATGTACATCAAAATCATTTAAAACATCTTTTTAGTGTTTTCTACTCTTGTAAAAGAAAAATCACCCAGTTACTGAAGTATGATTTCAGAGCATTAGTTGATTCCTTACTGAGTGTGCTATCTCTCCTCTCCACTTCAGCAATAAAAGGGGCTGGAGAGTGGGGAAATGGTTAGAAACATTTCTATTTCTCTACAGAACAGAAAGCCTCATTTCATGGAACAACTCTGAGAAGATGAACACAGCAGAAAAAATTTAAGACAGACCCTTGTCTGAACACTCAACAGTAGCAGCAGCAAATCCTGCTGCACGTTTCTTTTCTTAGAAGAGAGAATACAGAATATAGTTTCCTCCATACTTAATCTCTAAAGGGGAAAACCACTCACTGTTTTATAACTTGACATCAGACTTTTAGAAGCATTGAATAACACCTCTAACAAGTCTCATGTAGTCTCCAACCCAAATGTAAGTTCAGTGGAAATGGTCTTTAGCGGCTTTCCCAGCAGATTTAAAACAACAACAACCACCAGCCAACCAAAAAATCACAAACAAACAAACAAAAAAAGAAAACCAAACCCACAACAACAACAAACGCCACTACGACCAAAACACACCAACCACCCCACCCTTAAAAATTTCTTATATTAAAACAAAAAAAAACAACCCACCAAGCCAAATAGAATCAGGGAAATACCAGGCTTTGAGACTGAAGCAGGTAAAATGGGTGTGCTCTCCAAGGAAATACAGGCTGTCACATAAATGTTGCATCAAATCCACCTGATGCTTCATAAAAGTCTATTTCTGACATTTCGTGGCTTCATTCCACCCTGGCAGACTTCACTCTGCAGCTGTTCCTTATCTCTTAGGAAAGGCTGTTCTGCAGCTACACTATTTCTCACATCACTTTGACACTTCCAACTTCCTTCTTCCCCTGCAAATCTTTTTTTTTTTCTGTAATATCTTATGTCTCATCATTTAGCTGTAAGATGGTAGCTTCTAATTCTGATTCGTCAAGAGATATTGAAAAGTAAAAGTTTCTTAAGGGGGAAAAAAACAATCCCACCTTTTAGTCAGCCTTGCTTATGATTCCCCCACTTTTCCCATTGACACAGTAGAAATTTATATACACAAGTGCAATTTAAATGATCTTGTTTGTACCGGCAAATGACATTTAAATTACATCTGTTAACCCAGTTGTCATCAGGGGACAAAAGTATTTTCCTCTGCACAGTAACCACAGAGAATCCATTTCTATGAAATTAGCGTAGTCTCTTGACAATGAGAAAATGTCAAATATATCCAATTTCTTTTGGAACTGGGCATGGATACAGATTCAATCCCAAGCCTAATGATGATGTGCAAATACTTTGTAAATTACTAAGAAGTACAGACTCCAGCAGATTCATGATGCGATTTCTTTCACATCAATGCTGGAGAAATCCATCTTTCTTGCCCTGATCTGCAGGTTACGGCTGTAGAGCATTTTAAGGAATTTGTTATGTCAGTTCAGTTAAACTACATCAGAGAAATCATGAAGAATGAAGTTCCTTTGGTGAGCATGGCCAAGTTGTATCACAACAGCTGAGAGGACAAAACAGAAGAACAGGAATTCAAAACAGCTTCACTGCTACAGGACAAACTAGAATCATGGCCTTTAAAATTATAATATTAGAAAGTTCTATTTTCTTCATTTTGCTTTTATAACCAGCTCAATCTTTTACTACTGTACACAATTACTAAGCTTTAATGTTTCTGCTGTTAAGACTGGGGGTGAGTGGGTGTTTTTTAATTAGAGCAAAAGCAAGTTAAAACAAGGAATGATCATTTATTAGAGCAGCACTCAAACCAACAAAGCAAATTCATTCAGCAGAACAGTGCATTTTCTCAATACACTGGGAGCTAGTGGGCTAGATTCCTCTGACAGTCATACCTGATAAAAATGCAGAGCACACATTCTTGGGCTGCAAAATAATCCGCAGTTACAAGAAAATCAGATGACATATGCTGATTTTTTTTTTATTATTCAAAAATTATTTGAGAATTCAGCCACTTAAAAGCAACATAAAAAATTTAAGTCTGTTTTTATGATCCACAATGGTATATTCCATATAAAGGATGCCAGTGCTGCAGCAAGATGTCTCACTTCAATGGTCAGGAACACTTATTGAAGGTTCACTATAAAAATACTTTAAAATATAAGCCTATGCAAGACTGGTTGGATACTATTCAAATCACAAAGGTGAACATATTTCATAGATTGGTAAATTCTTTATTCATTAGAAGATGAGCATTACTATTACAAGATAAAAGATTTTATTTGCTAAAAGGCCCTCAAAACAGATCAAGCAATTTAAGCTAAAGTGAACATGTCAATATGCCGTAAGCACATTAACTATGACTAATGAATAATATGCAAACTATGTAAAACAGTACATTCCCATTTTTGACAGCACTTACTATTTGAGGTTTAATGATACTTTAAAATCTTCCAAGTTTAAAACACACTCTTTACATTGAAGTTTGATATTTAAATACTTGCATACACATTAGCACAGTACTACTTGTTCTACATTGGAACATTTGTGGTCAATTCTGTTATTTGACATGGCATTTCCATTAGAAATACCTATAGTTATCTGGTGATTATTTAATAGCTTTTCTGGAATTCTTTGCTAAAGAGAGATCAATATTTGATCTTTGCTGAAAGGAAAGCTTGTTGGAAAAAGGTTGAGACAGATAGACTTAAACTTTGGGCTAGATGAAAAGTGTAAAAAAAAAATAAAATTAAAAAGCTTCCAATTTTCTCCAGTTCTGTATATTGACCCATGTAAGTCCACAGATACAAATCACAATGCAGGGTTTAATTTCAACATTTTCATCAGCTATTTTCAGAAATAGCCAGTCTTCAAAGAATACACAAAAGGTAGCATCATGCTTTAAGTGCAATACAATCAGAATTTTTTTTTAGACAGCAAGACATTTAGAGGAAAGTGATATTCTGATTAGCAAAATTATGCTATACTAATCTTCCTTGTACAATGAGATTTCTGCAGACTTCTAAATATAAAGGTCAAAGTTTGAGCTTCTGTCATGAGTGTCCACAGAGAGCTAAACAGCTGAAACCTCATCAGAAGTTAAAATTTGCATCCTTGAACTCCTCAACAGCATGGATATTCACATGAAAATATATGTTTCCTTATAGAGGGGCTTCTCTTCCCTTTAACTTCTTTCTAATTTAGGTATTAATTATCTCTACTAATGTATTGCAAGCTCAATTTATATATATCTAGTTCCAATACTTACTAGTCACATGCTAGAAAATCAAGAGGAATCGAAACAAAGTTTTCCCTAACAGCCTACAATAACTAATCTTGCTAAAGACAATAGGATAAGTTTGCATCTTTGGATGGATACACTAATAGCCAAATCCTTAGGTACTCCAGTAACAATGGGCTAAAGTAACAATTGAAGAATAAGTCCAAGTATCTTTATTTTATTCTGTGAATAAATATTAGCAGTCTATACAGCTACGTTACTTTCCTCTGCCAGTGCCTTATCTTAGCCTTTTCTTCCTCTCCCACTAATAAGTTTTTAGATCAGGTGAAAAAATCTGTTTCACACTGTGCTATCTCTTCCCCTCTCCATTTTCCCCTCCTCTACTTCTTTTTCTCCCTTCCACCTCTACAAGCCAAATGCCTGCTGGAAATCAAGCAGAAATTAGAAGGAACATCTACTGAAATAGCCTAGCAAGTTTTCAGCATGCTACAAACACAAGAGCCAATTAGTACCACAATGCACACTGAGCCTCAGAAATAATTACCTCCAAGTTCTACACCCTTCTCAGCATCTCTGTATAATCTCATGACAGAATTGTAGCAAAATTATGTCATCTTGGTCAAAAACAATGCCAAACAAGTGGAAAATGTCATTCTAATATGCTTGAAAGTCAAATGATAGGAAACAACAACAAAAAAACCTCAGTAAAAATTCATGTTAAGCTTTTCATTTGAAGAATGCTAGATTGCCTTCACTTAGATTTTAAATGTTGTTCTTAAAACACCAACTTTATTTTCCCTCCAATTATTATTTATTATTCATGGAAATTTAAGCTTCATGTCATAACACTTCATAACAGGTTTAAGCATTGCTGAAAATGAAGGCGAATTAAGTTGGAGTTTCATTTTAGACATGGTATGGAAATTAGAATTACTATTAAGAATATACAATGACTTATTGAACAGATAATTAAAAACTACAAACTGCCATGTTACTCTAAATGAAGTGGTACAGCTATTATGCCCACTGAACAAAGTAACAGAAAATAAATAATAAACAGATAATAATAAAAAAAGCCTCAAAAGTACCCAAACCCAACAAGATTTGTCTAAGTGATAGTTTCCAGGCAGAAAGTGAAATATAACTTAAAGACAACAAAGAAAAAAACAGACCGTTCTTAATAAACTTTTAGGAAATGGAAAAATAAATTCTGATAAAGAAGGGTCAGAAAGATGCATTCATAGGATGAACAGGATGCACATGGCATGAAGGTGTGTAAAGTGACATACGTGGACACAGCATGCTGCAAGAATGTTGCTGGCCATAGGAAACTAGAGGTCACACTGCTCTGAGGGGATAGAAAGGAAAACAAGGATACATTTAAAGGAATGGAAAGAAAAGGATGAAAAGTCCAAAAAAGGGAACACTGAAGTGTGAAAAGGCCCAAAATTAATGATGAACCTAAATAAAATTACATGGAATTGATATTCTGAAATACAATGATCAGATTCTGCCAATATCGCTAAACAGATATGAAGAGGTATGAGAGGATTTCAAGACGCATGGATGCGGTATTATGAGAAGTGTTGGAATATTTTTGTTGAGTGGAGAGATCCAGCTCCCATGTAAAGAGTGAACTTTCTTACTTACCTTCAAGTTTGGCCATGACACTTCAGTTCTTCCCTTACTCATCCCAGAGCCACCTCTAGCAAACAAGGACTGCCAATAGGTTGGTAGCATCTGAAGGTTTTAGTGGAAAGTGTCATTTGCAATAGATTAAGTTATTCTGTACTGAAAATGTACTGGATTATTCTGCAGAGCATGGCTTTATAGTCTGCAATTCCTCATGATCAGTGAAGTGCTATGCCTAACGTGCACAGTTTTTTCAATCAGAATGACCAAGCTAGAAGCTCAGCAATTTATCTTAAAGGTCTTCAGGTACAAATTGCAAACAGAAGGAACTCAAAACATTTGTACTACACATACAAGAGAGGGTTGCAAGCCCAGGTCCTCACTGCAAAGTAACTGGAAACAAGCAAAAAAAAAAAAATCTACCCAAAGAACTTTGAATTTAAAACAGAGAAGAGGGAGAAAAATCAAGAAAACTTCCAGTAAATCAGCTGTTCTGCTTCTCAGCTTTCAAGCCATTTACGGATTTGCCAACTGACTTGCCTTGGGTATTCTTGAACATATGAATAAATTCTCAAGTTACTGAAATTTAGAGTGGGGAGGGAAATAAGCAATACCTATGCTGATCACATAGACACGGGCTCCTGCTCACAAGCTAGTTTTACAATTTGCTTAACAAATGACTCAGAAACAGATCCAGCACTGCACAAGTATTTATTTCAAAGAATATTCAATGGCAATGCTAATTCTATATTAATGTGCATTCCTTGATCACTGCAGCCACTTAACAGATAATCTGAGAAAACTGTTAATATATTTTAAAAGAAATTAAACTGCATATGATTTATACATTCAGGCTGTGAAACCAGCCTAAGTCAATCATCAAGATTCTGATAGTGGAATGCCATTAATAAATATCAGAACAGCAGGAGAATGCAAGTCTGAGCATTGAACCAGTCAGAGGACAGGTAACCACTATGTCACAAAAAAGGTTTTAACTTAATTAGAAGCAGAGGAGCTCCCACCTGTGATCATCTTCCTGTTGTTCCATTTGCATTCAGGGAGCACCATCATGTGAACATTACAGAACACAGTCCAGACATTTTTTTTGTGTGTGCGATTAAATGCACATTAGCAGATTTATGCTTTGTCCTAATTCACAATTGCTATTCTTAAAGCAATGATACAGCAATCATTTGGCTTGTTATTAAACAGTTTAAAAATAACAGCATGTCTCTTATTTTTTCTTCTCAATATTTAAGCAAAAGCCCACTAATAAGATTCACCAGACTTGTGACAAAATTTAGTAAACTATTTGGTTTTTTCAAACTTTTTCAATGCTTTTCAAAGCATGCCAAGTGGCATTCAAAAGTACACAGATGGAAATGTTCTTAGACTGTTAAAGCTTAGGATCTGGGGACTTGATCAGAAATGAATTCAACATTTTAGCTGTATCAAAGGAGACATTACTTGACAATGTTTAGAACTTAAACCAGAACTAACTGCACTGAAGCATTCAGTACATAATCAAAACCCACAAACAAGTAAATCATGGTCTGTTACCTGTTCTTTCTCTTTTCCTTGTTCTTCTTCATGAAAACATTAATTTAATTGCAAAAGTGTCAAAAGCTATACGTATTCTGAACAGAGATGTATAAATGCCACTTGAATAGTGCAGCAGACTCTCCAGAAGGGCACAAGACTCTCATAGCTCTATTGTTTGCTACAGTGTACTGCAATAGACAGTTCTGATATGATTTTAAAAACAAGAAAGAAACCTTATGTAAAAAAAAAAAAAAAATCTTCGACTCAGTAGGTTCTTTTGTACTTACCCTTGTATACAGCCCTGTAACTAAATAATGAGGAAAAAGTACACTGGTTTGCATCTCTTCAGCGGATAGTCTGTAGTCAAAAGCAGTTTTAATGCAGGCTGGTCAATAACAGTATTTACGGATGCAGCTATTGCAAAGGTATAACAAGAGAAAATCTTTTAAGACTATTATTAGAACACAAACACCTGGTAGTATTCTACCCAGTGAGCAAGTTTTCTTCATTAATTTAAGATACATCAATACATCACAAATAAACTTCATCTTTGTTAGAGTTTTCTAGTCCGGCACTTTCAAGTTCTTTTGTCTGAATAGAAAAGATATTTGTCTCCTCTTCTTTGTTGATCATATTCAGAACACCTGGTGTCCAAATTGCTAACTTGCCTTCAATTATCATCCCATGCATTTTCAAATGATCCACTGCCAACTCCCAGGAATTCCAGGCTTGCCCAATTAGCATGGTAAAATTTTGATTCGGTTCCCTGCTGTTCAAGTCTAAGCAACCATTTTTTTTTTTGGAACGGACAACTTAAAAAAAGGAGTGGGAAAAAAAATCCTGTCTCTGACTAAGTATAATCATATGCTTTCTCCAGTATCACAGTACTCCCTTGTTTCATATAACAAGCAAGGTGAAGGAGCACCATTTAGAAAAATAGTATTCCAGTTTCCACCCAAGTGCCATCTGCTCAGTAGTCTGTGGAGCCAAGAAAGATGGGGGGCTTACTGTCACGACAGCCCCAGCATCAGCAAAGGGGCTTTATTCCTTCAGTGAGACCACAGACTTCAAAAGACTTGATGCAAAGCACAGTTCAGCAGCAGCCCCAGGTCTTTTTATCTCCCTACAGAGATGGGAGAAGAGTACACTTTTCTCAAGCCTTTGATCAAATTTTAACAGTTAAATAACACTAGCTAAGCTTTTGTCCCTTTATAATTTGAGTGGTAAGTGAACATAAGTCTTTCTGATAGAAGAGAAAAAAGCAGGGCTAATCCACTTTCATATTCACACTAAAACTGGCCTGCATGATATGAGAGAGATTCATACAGCAGGGATAGAAATTGCTTTGCCAAGGCCCAATTAAAGCAGTGGTCAAGGAGAGCTATGCGTTTTCTGGGCAACAAACATATACACACACAAGTACTACTGTTAAATTAAACCTAATCTGAGACATACATCAAGCACAACAAGTAGCAGTCATTATTCATTTAAACAGAGCAGTCATTTGCCGAAACACAGTTTAACAACTGAAACTAAATTTTGACCACAGAGCAAAGGATATGATCAGTAGCTAACTCACAAATACCACCACCAAAGTCCTCTGAAGGGACAAAGCCATTAAGTATGAAAAGAATTCTCTCTTGGATATTTTGAGTTGCTACCTGTAGTGAGTAATCTAACCACTGAATTACCCACTTGGATCTACTGCTTAGTGACACTGCCTTGTAAAAACTATCCCAGGTATTGAAATAGACAGAGCATTAAAAAAAACAAGCCAGAAAATATTTGTGTCCCTCAATGGTTGATTGATTTTTATTCCTTCTATTTTTTTTATATATATATATACGCACACACACAAACCAGAAGTAGTATATATGTAATATCTTCCATGTTTGTTTAAAACAAAAACCAAAAACACCAACAAACGAACAGAAAACCCCACCAAACCCCAATATTCCACAGTTTGTGTAGAGCTGCTCAGAAGTCACTTCCCTTATTCCAGTTTCTTATTAACTTGTATGTCAAGAGGCAAAAGACAGAATCTCAGCTGTAATCTCAAGTGTAAATCAGAGTAGGTTAATTCTTTTGAAGAAGTCTGACAAGAAACATCGGTATAAAATATAGCTTGAAGGCTGAGGTTATACACTCAAACAGTGAAAAATTAGATTATTGCAGCTGAGAGGTTGGCTGGCTCAAAGGCCAACTCCACTTTAGACACTTCTGTTGTAAAGTGAAAGAGCTGCTTGTAAAGAAGTAATTTTTAACAATGCTTCTACAGCAGTAGCATAATATTGAATAGCTTTAAAATTATATTTTCAGTAGAAAACTGTTATTTGATCTACACAATTCTTATGGAAAAATAAATCATGTCTTCCTTTGCTTCAAGATACACTTGTTATTCCTGGTTCAGCTGACTGTGTTCTCTTTTGCAGTGTAAAACTTAGTTTCAAACTATTGTGTTTTACCTTGCTAAAATATACCTCTTGTACGTTCAGGACAAAACATCAGTGGTCTACAGATCTTGTCACTGAATGGACACCGTGACCAAAATATCACTAACTTCAATCCCACATTCGTGGACCAATTCAAATAAATTCTACCGTAATGCTATTCTATATATAATGTTCTATGTAATACAGAAATTCATTCTTTTATGAAACCATGCACTTGCTCTTGTTCATTGTTCTCCAAAACTTAAGTTAACTCTGCAAAAATTTTAGCTTTTCACAGAGAAGCTAAAAGTAATACTGTTTTTTATCTTCCCAAAGCTTTGGTCAAAAAATACCCATGTAATTAATGTGTTGTTTGCCTCATATATTCTGCTTACAACTACTCTTGAGGGCTGGGGAAGAGATTTTTTTTTTTAATTTTTTTTTTTTTTAACATATTAGGAAAACTTCTCAGACATTTTGGACAGAAAAAAATATGCATCAGAATCAGCTGCAACTATACAGTAACAATGTGATCCTGCCACATCTCTCAAAATAAGAATCATCTGGGACAATTCAAAGTTTAAGCTGTATTTTGTGTTTCAGTGAAGTCTCACTCTCCTTCCTCTTGAGACTCATTAGTCAATGATTTAGAGGACATTAATGACTAGTGTGCTACTTGTAAAGATATTTTTCATACTAAAAAAAAAAGGTATTGGCCATTTTCATTACTGATCCTATGGCTTTCTCTGAAGAGTGCTAATCTCACAGCACTGCTGAAATTTCAACCAGAGTTATGACTACATCTGAAATTATTGACTTTAAGTTGTTATGGTGAAACTGTCCTGGCTCCATCTTCTTTACTCTCTTCCTTCAAATATACGTACACAAAGAAGAGACCCCCTCGAGTATTCTTTTCTTTAGTCTAAACAGCCCCAACTCTCCCTGTTTTTCCTCATATGAGAGATGCTTCAGTGCTTTCATTATCCTGGTACCATTTGACTAGACTCTCTACAGTAGCTCCATATCAGTACATATATATACACACAGTAGCTGTTCCTAGAAAATTAAGGAACTGTTTAAATTTGAGAACATTTTAAGACTTGACACTCAGCTACTGTCAGGAAGGATATTTCTTTTCAAGGAAACAATAGAAAGCAAAACAGAACACACTAGAAGCAGCAGAATGAGTGACCCAGCAGTGTGAGCAGTCTACTTAGACTCTAGTATACAATGCAGTTACAGTCATAACTCTGCTTCATATGCAAATTTTCTTATAAACTAATGACTGAATTAATGGCTCAAAAATCAGCTTTTTTTTAAAAAAAAAAAAAAAGAAAGAAGGACTCCAGAAGTTGTAATATAAGTATCAACTAGCTGGTCACAGAGTAAATGGAATCATTTCACTCCCCCCCCAAATATTATGCACATATATATACACACAGATATATTTTCTGTCTACAGAAACTTGCCAAACCCTTATATGTTTACAGTGAGCTGCTCATCTGCAATAGCAGACGCAGTGGAATTGATTAGATTTTATAAATTTGCTCACTTGTTAATTAGGATAATGTATCTGGTAGCTCCAGATCCTCAGCTAGCAACCTCCTTATTTAATGGAGACTACAAGGCTGTGCCCTTAAACTGTAGCAGTTTAAATTAGCTCAGTGGAGCTAAAAGCCAGTCAAGGAATGATTAGGTGAAAGACATCTGGGGTTATTGAACTGAATTCATATATGCTCTACCAAGACATTGAAAGCCGCAAGAAACTCTTTGATGTTCTCTATCATAGATGCAGAAATGCTTTACTGAATATCTACAGCCGTCTATCATGGTATTATCACCCATAGCTCCTTTCAGAGGTTGCTGTTACGGATAGTAACTAGATTTAAGCCTTCGGGACTGCCTTTCCAAACATATTTTGACAGGACTTCACTTCAGAACTGCCTTGCTTGTGACCTGTGGGTTACATCACTGCAACATCCTCTATTTGGGTTCATGTTCAGACTTGAGTTACCTTTAAAACCACCTGAAACAGCTTGAGGGACTGTTCCATTCTTGCCACATTCTGCAACCACCACATTCTGCAAACTATGTTCTTTAAAAAATAACCATAACCAACAGAACACTAACATACCCATGCAACCCACTGAATCCCACCTTCCTCACATTGTTTTAGGTCACCACACTTACAGATATTACCCAGCTTACACAGTATTTTTTAATGTATGACTAAAGGACTTGCTTCCCCATTGGGAGACAAAAACAACAACAGAATTTCTGTTGCCCTTTCATAGAGAACTTAAGTAGCAATTGTTTTAGCCTCTCCTGCCCAGCTCCTGCCCTTTGTTGGCTCAAGTTCTCCAATATTGCTGACAAATCTAAAAAGACTGGGGTGAAAATCTAATTTAAAATACAGAGAAAGACACAAGAATCCTGCAGTCACTCCTTTATAGACAAATTGTCTGTTAATAATGTACATTAAAAGTAGAGAAGCAAATCATGGGCACCAGAATGGCTGACCAAGCTTAGCAGAAGAGGCACAACACCTTACGTCTTTGCTTCCCAAACATCCATCCAGATAATAAGCTATCCACACTAAGAATAGGCATGTCAGGTGCTTTCCTTCCAAACCAGGAGCAAACTCTACGCTTTCCTTTGGGCATGCTGTAAAAGCAGCTTTCCCTGTAGGATATCTTCAAGAGAGGCAGTAACCCATTCAGCTAGGGCTGCTTTACATGGTTGTTTGCTTTCAAAGTCTTTATTTATTTTGTGTAGGAGTACTCAATAAAAGGATTTCTTCCTTGGTGTTATTTCTTTAGTTGTCAAACTGCACAAAATCTTTTTCTTTTCTATTACTCAGAACTTGGACATTTAGGTGCAAGTACCACATAAATGAAAAACAATTATTTTAATACAAGGAAGTCCCAGGGCACACATTTATTTGTGTTGCTCACTTAAAAATTCACACACAGGATTGGTGAGGTTTTTCTTAATATTATTTTTTTCTTTTTACTGCAGCAAACCTTAATGTTATGTGCTGTGCTCTGCCTACAGATAGAAGCAGTGGGATTATATGGAATGACAGAGCCAGCTGGAACCCTGGATAGAAGCTACAATACCTCTCAAAATGTGACCTAGAGATGTTAAAGACAGGACCACAGGAATAATTTCAGGAGTGCACTAACAAAATACACCATCGTTTGCTTGAATAGAAGAATTCTACAATTATAAGTTTATAAAATCAATACAGCTTTTTAAAGCAAAATCCTAACAGTTAAAAATGTGGGGTTTGGTGAAAAACTAAAATGTTACCTCTGTTTGTATAAATTAAGTATGGTGTTTCATGTATATGCTTTGTTTGTGTTAGCCATTATATTGTGAGAACAACATGCAACAGTTATTGACAAGACAACTATGTTCTCCCTTACAATTACGTGGGGTTCTTTTCTAAGGGGGTGAGGCAGAAGAACTGTTTTGTGGGGTTTGGTTTGGGTTTTTTTAAATAAAAAAAAATGAAGAAAAATTTAATCTTGAACTACATGCTTCATTCACTCCTTCTAAAATTAGGATAGCCTGTAGTACATTGTTATGATATATGCTTCAAAGCACAAGACAAAAAACCCTGTGAAAAAACTGCAGCAAGCACTTCAGTAAAACTTTGAATTCCATGTTGCAGCTGATAAAAAGGGAGTTCTTTATTCTTAGGTGGAATTACAGCAGTATATTGCAAATTGGCCCAGATTTTTATACTTGTTAATTCTTTTCACCTGACAGCTATCTATAGGGGTGGTCTACTCTTAGTCTACCTCCTAGAGCATTCTTCATTTAAAAATACCAAAAAATTTTTGTAGGCTGACTTCTATACACTGGCAACAGTGACTATGCTGGCTGAACTTCCTTCACATTTACCTCTTGCATTAGCTATATTTTCTAGTCTCCTCCGTGCCTAGCGTAAAACCTGACTATTTGAGCGTAGAGAGCTAAATTCAGCTTCCTCTCACTATAAGTATATTGTATGAGCCTGTCACAGTTTAGGGGCAGGGCAGTCCCTCAGACCTATAACAGACACTCTCTGTCAATCCACCTCCCACCCCAAAGGGGAAGAGAAAGAGTGTAAGACTTAGCAATTAGAAGAGGAGACTAGAACAGCTTTAATAAAAAATTATAATAATAAAAAATTGAATATAGACAAATATATACAAAACCAGTATCGAACCCAGCCCCCTCTGATGGCAGTTATGTCACCATCACCACTGATGCTGTGGAGCAGGCACCAGGAGAGTCCCAGACTGGACCACTGGCAGGTGGGAACTGTATTCAGGAGATGGATTCTGGTACTGGATTCAGGAACACACAGATTGGGATCGAAGGCAGAAGGGACAGAGTCCTCCTCAGATGCTCTGAGGAAGAAACCAGAAGAGGACCCAAACCAAGCTGAACAAAATCAACAAAGTGGGCCAAGAAGGACGAGACTCTCCTGATCCCTCAGCTTTATACCAAGTAAGACATATATATGGGATGGAATCCCTCATTGGTCAGTTTGGGGTCTCCTGTCCTGTCCTGTCCTTTCCTCCCTGCAGGTGAAGCCTTTTACTTCCTGCACCCTCCAATGTGGTACGTAAGATCCAGAAGTGGCCTTGGTCTGCACACCAACCCTTGGTACTAACTCTAAACAGGGGGTGTTACCACTGCCAGAAGCAGACACTGTCTGTGAAGACATGCTGCTAACTTTAGAAAGTGCAGTTAGAACAACTTAGCTGGAAAGTAAAATCACTGAGCAGAATTAGTTCTGTTTTCAAACCAGTCCAGAGCCCTTCAATTCATGCCCATGTATTAAAGGTGTTCAGATTTGAAAAAAAAAATTAAATACCAGTTATTTTGTCATAGTTAAAAAACCCTTTTTTTTTTTTGTTTGGGTCCTGCTGGTGTTTTTGACACTAAAGTCACCTACTGATGGGTAAGCATCTGCTATCTTAAAATGATGTTTCATCACGTAGTTCAAACATTCACTGCTTTTGCTATAAATCTATGAAACTCTTCACATCCAAACAGCAGCTTATTCCACACACTTTATCTGGAATGTTGTCCAAGCAACTAGAAATAGAGTCAGGATAAATGTGTATGTATTATCCTAGTCACAAGCACTGTTCCTATCTACATCCAAGCGTATTAAAGTTCTCATTTTCTTACATAGCTCAGAATGGATGGGTTTGAACTGCTTTCAGACTACAACTTTCAATATTCTGAAGAGCTGAACTAGAGCTTCTCTCTTCACTTATAAGAGCAATAGAAGTTTGTTTTGTTTCTTTTTTCTTGAAGAAATACACAACATAAATACATAACCCCCAAGAAACAGTGCTACCTGGCTCATTCCCAATCCAATGCAGTTGCAGCTCAGAGAGAGGAGCAGTAACCAGGTACTTCTATGAAAAATCATTTGGCTTCTAAGCCAACAACACTTACCTTTCAAAGAGAGTACAATTCACACCTTGTGACTAGCCCTTACCTCTTTCTTTAAGGATTTTAACAAGAGTTTTAACACACCTATTTTTACTGCTAGGACTCACTGACTCTACTCTCCCACTCAACCAAAACACTTCTGAGCCACACACACACACATTTTGCACAGGTTTTAAAAAGCTCTACAAGTCAGGCTGTTTTCCTAGGCTGTATATGAAAGTAACACTTCAGGAAAAGATTTTGACATCATGAGGAGGCCAAACACATCAGGGAAGGCAAAACTGCCATATGATGGGCACTGTGGCTCTTCATACTGCTCAGTCTCAGAAAGAGCTTTGTGGACTTTGCTTTTAAGGTAGCCCCAGGATCTCACTTCCACATTTTATTTGTCAGAATAACAACAACTCTCTATTACTTATTCCTCCCGTTCTCAACCTTGTTTCAGAAGTACAATAAAATTTCTTAGAAGCTTACCTCCAAAATGCTGCACACTCGGGCCCTTCCTGGGCCATCGTGGGGATGAGAAGTAGTGAAAAAGGGGAGATGCTGCAGAGGATTACAGCCATGCTCATACCTTTCTTTGCTCACAAAAAGCTCCCAGTTTGGGCCAGCAAAGGGCAAGAGGTTTCCTGTTGGCCATTAAAAGCTGACAGGGAAATGTGCCACAGGTGTGGTGCTGACTGCAGCAAGGGCTGGGGACTCCCCATCTGCAGCCCCCGGACCCCATAACCTGGCCTCCAGCCATCCCGGTGCATGCCCTTCTTTTGTCACCCAGCCCTAATGAGGTAAATCACCAATTGCAACGCTGGCAGCCCAGGGCTATAGCTTCCTCATCACCATGATGGGCAGGCCTGACAGTAGAATGAAGCTGGAGTCATATTTTAGCAAATAAGAATGTGTTAAAAGAACGTTAGAGATTACATGTTCATAATGGTATTGGTTAGTATCTACTACATGTCAAATATTAGTATTCTAAGCAGTACAGAGGTGGTTTTTTTCTGTCAACTCAGCTGCTGAGGCACCCTTGCTGGCCTGGTTTTCCAGCACTGACCTCGGAGGTGACATCTCCCATCTCTAAGGACAGAAAATGTCACTTCTAGGGGAGCAGGAGTAGCGGACACGGATCAGAAAAGCAGCGGCAGAAATGACCATCAAGAAGCAGTTTGGCAGCTGACTGCAAAGGATGCTCACTCCCTTCCTTGCCTTCCTTTCCCTAACAGAACATTACCTGCATCAAGTTGGGCTCTAGAAGGCACAAACCCAGTCCCTCAGAGGTTAATTTTATTTATTATTTTACTGAAATCAGGAACAACATTTAAGTGAATGCAAGGAGGGAAAAATCTGTTTATTGGCTTTGCTGTATCATTTAAGTCTCCAGGCTTGGGTGTGCCCTTTCAAGCACACAGAGTTTCCAGAGCTGGGATGTGCAGAAGGATTAGGGATTTGATTACCACTTCAGTCCTGATGCAGTAAAGTACTTAACACGTATTTAACTTTAAACACATGAAGAGTCACGGTAATTTATTCAGATCTACTGAAGTGAAATAAGCTAATGACATGCTTAAGCATCTGCCATAGCTGAACTCTTCTGCTCCTGGTGGGATCAGGCTTCACATTCTTGTCTACACGAGGATTTAAGAGATCTCAAAAATGGGAGAGATGCAGTTTGCACTGCTGCTGTGCTGCCTGTGGCAAAGTACAGCTTCCCACAGGGGGCACAAATCTCATGGTTTATTTACAAATTAAGAAACAACATGATCTGCAGTCATGTTTGCACAGTGCAAAGGTATTGAGAAACTGAGGATAAGAAGACTGCTAAACTATATTCTCTATATAGACTATAATATGCACTCAGGTAAAAGCCTGAAGAACTAGCTTAACCCAGTGGAACTATTGCAATTACGTCTTTATCTAGAAAAAACAAGAAAGACCTTAGCTATTTAATAGAGATTCACTAACATTTCCTCAACGAGGATGTACTATCAGGACAAAATCTTTACTTTCTCGAGACCAAATTCATCGCTGCTGCAGCAACAGCTGACCTCTTATGTATCCATATAAAAACATGGCTGAAAATTTTGTCAGGAGGAAACATTTTCGTAGGACACAAAGATGTGTTACAATAAACCAATTTCAACATTTTAGTTATCTTATGAAGCAATCATGTTTTGGAGTAAACACACTTCCTATTGAAATCAAGAGGAAAAATTGCTTTTAATTTCAGCAGCACCTGGATTTGATCCTGCAGAACTCAGATATATATTAGCTGATAAAAATGCAGTTCTGCTAATGTAATTAGATATGCTTGATTATATAATAACTTTAATGAATGCTGCTGATTTTTCTTGCCTTTTTTTTCCCGCCTTTTTTTTTCCCCAGTTGTAAGTACAATATCACCCTGAGTTAAAATACTACCTCTGCAGAGTTTCTGTAACATGATTTCTGATCCAGCACTGTTGCTACTGCCTCAAAAGCTACACCAGACTGAATCAATGAGTTTTAAAGCCAGTTCCCAGTCTTCTGGATTTCTTAGAAGCCTAAGGCTAAGATTTTAGGAATTTAAGGACCAAAGAAGAATTTAAGGTCCTAAATTTAAGAATTTATGTACCTAAAGTGAGACATGGGGAAAATATTAATATAGCCAATGCTCAAAGCAAGACAAGCAGGATGATTTCTTCAACTTTAAAGTGAATGGTGGAAGAGTTAATAGAGCAAAAGAATCACCCTCAAGATCACTTACCATATTATTATAAATTCATGCCAAGTCTACAGGATTTTCAGTATAGACAATGTGAAACTCTGCCATTTCTGGGAATTCAGAGGCAGTCTTGCTTGTGAGGGGTGCTCACTCATTGCTGAAGGTGTTGAAATAACAGGATGACACATGCAGACTTCTCACGTATTATAGAGGTACAATGAGTCTTTCCCCTCAAGTTATATTGGTCTTGAGGCTGTTGTTACCTTTATACTGATGATAAGAAATTAGTGACTCCTGGAAAGGTGCAATGGACCAGAAGCTTGAAGGAATTAAAAAGCTCTTGTTCTCAATAGAAACATGAGCTTCTTTGCCGAAAAACATACTCATACATGTTGTGCTTGCATGTGCTCATACATTTTGGTTTAAGATAGATAAAAGCATGAGTATTTTACCAGCAATTAGTGAATGTCCAGATCTTTCTGCCACTGAGGATGCAGAGACAGTGTCAGGGAATTGAAAAATGGATTAAACAAATTCTTGAGCAACAGGTTCCAAAATGGGTGTTAAAAAAATCTGAGTAGTGTAAAAATTTTGAGTGCTGCAAAAGCATGAGGGAAACAGACCACATAAAACAACCTCATTTGCATGCTAAATATCAACTTTTTAGAGAGTGTCTGCTATTTCCACTGCTGGAGACTTACTACTGGACTGGATGGACCATGTGTTGATCCATTTGGGCTTTTTTTTGTTTGTTTGTTTGATAGACATTGAGGTGAAGAATAAACATCACTGTCAATAATGTTTTAATAGTATAACAGCAGATTTCTGTGGGTGGGGATTTTGATAGTCATTCAAAAATAAGCAATCTACAGAAATTGTATGTGTTTAAAAACAACTATGATTGTCAAAATCAAATTATTGTGAAAATTCAAGGATAAGTAACAAAGCAAAAGAATATATTAATATAATCGGGTTTTAAGAATTTATAAATGTATCTCATTACCTATGAAAATTGGAAATTCACTTTGATATTGATATTTAGAGTAATATCTTCAGTATGCCTGCTCCTCATGATATGCATTTCATGTTTTCTACTCACAATAACTAGTGATATTCTTCGTCTTTATTTGCTGTCCTTCATTCCTTGAAATAACATGCTAAAACAACAAAGGACATGGAGAGATTGTAATGCTTCTCAATCATAGGCTATGCAGTAATTTCACAGCAAAACTGATCCCAAAATTCATGTCTGCAGCATGACAGAGCAGAGATAACTTTTATATCTGGCCAAAGCTTATGTATTTCTCATTCAAGGAAAGGTTCACTTACTCTCAATTACCTTGAACTGCTGCATTATTTTTTTGGGTTTTGTTTGGGGTTTTTTTGTTGTTGTTGTCATTATTTTTTTATATTTTAAGAACTTGCTGTGATTTTCATAATTAAGCAGTGATTCTTATTACTAAAACAACCAGACACAAAATCCAACTCTTACTGAGGTCCAGTGATACAAACTCGATTGATTTCTGTAGGAATTATATTTCTATTATTTCACTAACAATGAAGCAAACAGTGAATCAACTTTGTCTTTTATTATGGGTGATAGCCTTTTGAGATGGCAGAGCAAACTCAGGTACCCAAATTACAGAAAAGAGAACAAGTTCTTTAACATTTGCTGTCCATTTTTGCATAAAGCAAAAGATGGATTATTCTATCTGTCTACTTTGAACAGCTCAGATAACACAAAATTAATTCATTCAAACCATAGAACATCTCTTTTTCTGGGGACTATGCCAAAAGCTGCACTGTTGCTGGAGACATCATGTCTACTGATTTCCTTAATAAGAATATTTGCCAGTGAAAGAAGCCAGGTACACTTTAGTGTATCTTTCAGTGTATACTTTCAGACATCATGTTTACAGATTTCCTTAATAAGAATATTTGTCAGAGAAAGAAGACAGGTATACTTCAGTGTATAGAATGTATGTCTTAACCTATTAGTGGGTATTTGTATTCCTTTTATGATTGCTTATGGTGAATGGCTTTATCACAGAGAAGTGTTTGTTCTCATTAGATATCAGATCTGGTTATACATAAGACACTAATATTATTTATTTTAACATTTATATTTTATTTTACTTAACCTCATAAATAAAATGTCTCTCTATAAAAAACATTGTTTTTAACTTTAAACATAGTGTGTCATTTTTGGAAGTCAGAGGTAAATTGCCAGAGGTATTCATTCACAGCAATTACGAAATTGTCTACACACTCAGAGTGATGAGTAGGCCGATTAGTGCCTTGCAGTTTTGCATTCCAGCAAAACTGAGTTATTAGCCTAAGTCTGTCAGAAATCCTCTCCATTTATTACAGAAATTATTTATCATCTCTGCATCTGGATATTACCATAAAAAATAAACCACTGAATCATTAGAAAATTACCTGGGACCACCTGATTTAATTAAGTAGATTGAGAAAGTAGATATTTTTTTTTCCCACATTAGTTACTAACAGCTATGGTGAGACAAGTGGCCACAGAGCTCTTTGTGTAACAGTGAAATACTTTAACTAAATTCAAATAATAATTCTTACTACTTTTGACATGAACCAAGTCCTGTCACTGACCAGAGTGGAATAAAACCCAAACACCAAAACACAGTAAAAATGCAGGTAAGATCTCTACTGTAAAAAGAACCTTACAAAGGCACAATCCTCTACTGACTGTGCTAACGTTTTGCAGTCCAAAGAGCGAAGAAAAGTGGTCTTGTGAAGTCAGTTGGAAATTTACTGTAGAATTCAGTAAAATTAGTATTTTAACCAACTTACAACATGTAATCAAAATACACCCTTGATAGAGTGGTGTTTCTTAATCGGATATGCATGATACATTGTAGAATGTCTATATGCAAAATACAATGTATGTGAATGTTAACAATGAAGATGTAATGTGGTGTTAAGGCCCCCTGAAATGTGCTCAGGTCTCCAGATCCACTGACACTCCTGCTTTCTTCTTGAAGTTACAAAGCAGTAACACAGATCTTGGAGAAATCCTGAAAGTGCTTGTCATGTTTCTTGTATGTCCATCTGTTTCATGTTCAAAGTTTCATATGTCCTGTCACTCAGTTTCTCGCAAAGTTTTCAGATATTTGCAACTTTGTTTTTATTTGTCATTTTATTGGTTTGGGTTTTTTTTTGTTTTTTTTTTTGTAAAATGCAGAACAGTGTTATTTTTCCCAAGGGACAAGACTGAAGCCTTTCAAAACCAGTCATACACTTGACTTTTACAAACAAATTTTAAAACCTGGCAATGTGGGGGATGACAGCTATGTCTGTTCTGCGCATGGCATCTCATGCAACCGAGTGTCCCCATGCACAATACCCCTGACACTTTCCAGAAAGCACTGGATATTTGAAGACTGACTGAGCATATACATTAAGTCTAGTCATATTACAGGAGAGAAACTGGGCAGATAAACCTCTTCTGCTATTCAAATAAGCTCTGGAACTCACCAAACTACATCTTTCACTTATTCTAAGTGAAATGATTGGGGAAAGTACTGAAGTGACAACTCTTTGGCAATGGCATTTAGCTCATTATGAGCTACTAATATGTATCATCATGTAGAAAACACTACCATTACTGGCACATCTGCTGTCAGTAGGGAGCTAAGACAAAGTGAATGTGGAAATTGGAATGTGTTTTCTTTATCATTGCTTTCTTTTAATTTTAGTATCCAAATGCTGAATGGTTGCAAAATAGTGACAAGCAAAAGATAATACTCCTGCTACTACAGTGGTACCTATTTATAGAGAGACAGCAAATTTCCCCAATTAAATTGGAAAGTTTTGCAGGTGCCAACTTTTACTGAAAAAGTTTTGCCATAAACCCCAGTAGTCATTAACACTCTAAAGTTGAAGTGAAATGTATGCATTGTGTTGTTTTAAAATCTGTAGGTTTTGGAGGCATAGCAGGGGGGACACAAGGGGAGGTTTGCAACAGGATCACATCCAAATTCCTCTATTGGAATAAATTCACTGATGTAAAATAGAGGAATTTGGATGTAATCCTGGGGTATTTACAATCATAAAGCAATCTAAAAATTTTAAAGAAATAAGACCTGTCTTGCTTTCTAATACATAAAGAAATTCCAGACACTTACTCAATACTTGTAACTCTTTGTAAGTAAGACTATAAGGACGTGGAAGAAAAATAAAATGTACAAAATGCCTCCTAAAAAACTTTAGTCAGAGTTAAGAGCATCAGCACTTAACTAAGTACGTACACTTGCAAATTTTTGAAACATTGTATGTTAGTAGGAAGAGAGAATAGTAAAAATTATTCATGGGGAGATAAGAAATATTGATGGGATCCTCTCCTAAGTAGAGGAAGTTATCAAAGGAGGGTTATGTATAGTAATACATGAAAACCATGCTGGTTACTATAAAATAATTACAGGAGACGTAGCCATTGCCATACATCCCAGATCGGATGAAAGTCTTTTCTGAGGTTTCTTCAGTCAGATGTGTCATGTGAGTGTGCCACAAAGCTGAACAGTTCTGAACATTGGAAAATTCTCCTACTAGGATAAGTTCTTTGCTAAGTCCCATCATTTAGTGTTTAATTTATATTCCTCCTGAAATTATGTATTTCCTGAAGTTAACATAAGTACCAAAGCAAGGATGCATTTCACTCTCCTTTTCTAAATGTAGCAGTTTAATGATATAAAATACTGAAGAGGTCTTTAATTTTCACTAGAGTCCACCAGAACCTGGATGTTGAAACTCTTTACGTTTTCAGAGCCTTCAGTTCCCCATAAAATACAAACCACAGAGAGGGCACTGTTGGACTGACATGTGAAGAATTACTATGCAATCAATATAAAAAATGACAGAAATAACGTTATTATGAAGTATTCTTCTGTATGAGTAGAAAGAAAGAGATCTTGGGGATGGAAGGGGCTTATAGCAAGTGAAATAAAAAGGCCTCTCTGTGTCTCTCTGTTCATTATGGAAAAGTCCTAAAAGGAAGATTAGACTAGATAGTTCAGGGGTTTTTTTTCCATGACTGAAGCCAGGCAGGATGAATGCTGACCTGTGCTTTGCTTTCCAAAGCGACTTGAGCAAAATCCCAAGTCAAAATGAATCCTAGGCTTTGAAGCACCTAAGTTATTTATGCAAATTTAAAGAAAGCTCTTAAATGTCTTAGATACTGCGACTCAGCATAAAGCAAAAACTAAAACCAACTTCATTCCCTAAAAGAAACCCTGCACATTGCAAAAGTGGTAACTCTGTGTTTCAATTAGCCACTACAGAATCCATTTTATGAAACTGATAAGTACTTTTCCATGCTGGAATATGTTCTTACAAGATCTTATATTCATTTAGAATAACTACAGTAGCAACAGTACACAGATGTTGGTAGTCTTTATTGTTTCGCTCTGTGATGGTTTGTTTGACTGAACTAAAAATATAGTTCTTTACCTGAACTATACTCATGTTTCCTACCATCATCTTTCCCATATTTTTGCAATGGAACAGGTTAAAACATCCTTTCTTAGTTTCATAACGGAATATTACTCTTGATATTTCTCTCATCCTCTGAACTTCTTCTCCATCACTGAACCTGAGTAAAATGACCGTAGAGCTTTTTCAGACTCCTGGGAGCTTCATGGCATCACTTGCAGACTTCTTATACATCAGATCTCTTGACTGTTTGTCATGATTCTTTGCATTTCTCAGATTTTTTTTAGGATTTCCATATAAATCTTTGTATATGGGAGGGGATACAGTTAATCCTGAGCTGCTCAGTGTATTTCCTGTGAAATATGCCGATTTAAATAACAGCTTTAAACCTTTCTGTTCTCTTCAGCATTTAATTGACTCCTATATACAGATTATCTTTATGAAAGGCACTATAGGAAAATCAATAGTGTTCATTTATCACACAAAATGTAGTTGTAACACATTTTTTTCACAGTATGCTATTTTCTATTTGGCTGTTCTGGAAACGGAACCTCAACAGAAAAAAAAGGCTTAATTTTGTGGAGTTATTTAATATCTTAAGAAGAGGTGGAAGAAGAGTTCTTTGATCTCTAGCTGCAAAAATATTATACAAAATAGAAATTTCACCATCCAACACTGTTACACAGAGCTCTTGAAATAGTAATAGTTTGCTTTACAAGAAAGTAGGAAGCTTTTTGATGCATACTTGGATATCTATGTTTTGTTCATTTTCAGAAGGGATGATGTGATGAATTATCTCCTAACTTCTCAGATGCTACACGATAAAAGCCATTTTCTGACTTGTAACAGAACACAGAAGAAAACCAGTGGGTAACCACCATGCACTTCAGGAAATGGAAGAGTGGGCTCAAGTCAGAATTGTGCTCTTTGTCTATTGGGAGTTAATTGTGATCTGGAAGTAATTCCCATGAACTCTTTTTCTGTTGTTACTTGAAGTCCCCAGTACTTCAATATTGAAAATCAAGTTACTGCCTGGCCCTTGCAAAACTGAAAACACAGAAGAGAAACACAGTTTCCTATCTAATCCTTTAGAGAAAATCTTGGTATAGTCCCAACTTAGCATTATTTACTAAGCAGAATATTACTGTGATTTAGGATTCTAGAATTGTATTTTGTAAGCAATATGTAGAAAACGCAGTGAGTACTTCCAATTATAGCACTTCAGAATATGTCATAGAGCACATGGCTATTGCTATTAACAACAACAACAACCAAATGAAAAACCCACAAAAAACCCCAACCTGTACTGATGACATAAAATTAACAAATGAGCTAAACAAAAACTATTAGTCCTTAATTCAACCTAACTGTTCTGTTAGTTAATGACACTATTATATCAATTAATAAAACCATCCTACATGGACAATAAAGTAGAAAATGTTGAACAATAGACTTGTAAATTAAATATTCTTGACAATAAAAAAACCAAACCAACAAAAAAGTCAAAAAACCCCAATCCAAAACAAACAAAAAAACCCACAAAACAAAAGAACACAACAACAAAACCCCTGAATAAACAACCAACCCAACCTGTAAATGCAATGACTGAAAAATACTGTCTTAACATGCAATATCAAAGCATAGTCAAAGCTGCACTATATGAAGGGCAGACCTCCTCCAGACTTCGTCCTATAATGAGAACAAAACATTACAAATATAACGTGATTATTACATACTCATGCTTCATAAGTATATTACATACCTGTGATAATCTACTCATAGACATAACAGAATTTTCATAAATATATGTTATAACCTAACAAGCAGTCATAATTCTCAGGGAAAAACAAATAAACAAACAAAACAACACACTCCAACACAAAAGCCAAAGATCTCTCTCCAATATTAAACTGAGAGAGACTCAAAGATTGTAATAATGATTAAAAGAGTCTGAAATTCAGTGCTACATGAAGTTTATGATGTTTTTCTCTGTGTGTAGATAAAACTATGTAGGTGTGTATGTGTGTATATATATATATTTATGTGTGTACATATCATACGCGTAAGAAACGTAGATATTGCCCACGTGCTAGACAAAGAAAAGGAAAAGAAAAAAGTAATATCCGAAGTCTTTGTCTTACTAGAAGGTTTGTAGTACCACTTTTTTATCCTCGAAGAGTGCTGCTAATGCCTTTCAGTCCTACCACTGCAGGCAATTCAGTATATCTGCAGAAAACACTCCTCTGCCAACTTGATACCGCTATTAGGCTAACAACTGGCTTATGGCTGCCCATCAGTCCTTCATGGAGATTTAAATGAAGGAATATTAAGAGAGATGATGGGTTTCCTGGAATCATCCTACAATGTACAGCTTGTGAAAAAAAAAAAAAAAAAAAAAAGAGAGGTGTTCTTTGAGAGATTCTTTTATCAGTTACTATGAAATACTAAAAAGGTGTTTCAGTATGAGTCAATAACATTGAAATGAGAAGAAATTTCACACTTCTGAGGCATATGCCCATAAGTAATGCCATCTCATCCAGACGTAAAAATCATTGTGGAAAAACATGGTCCAATCAGGTGATTAGAGACAAAAATAATAAATTCTAAATATGATTACATATTGTGATTACAGATCTGAATTATGAAGAGGCATCTATTTCAACACTGGATTAAACTGAAAATCAAGTGCAGCAACATTTGAAATTTCACTGTGATCAACAACATATCCTGAAGATCTGGGTGAGAGGAATCCCAAAATCTGTACTCAAATGTACAATTTGCATCGCTGAGGAGAAGTGGATTGGTCTTACAATGATGAGTCCACCCCAGAAGGAATAAAAGGCTGCATGTACTTCACAGACGAGAGTACTTGTCAAAAGCTTTTAATTTCATCAGAATCTCTAGGATACTACTGTTGAGGAAGTGACCACATCAGTTCATAAAGGCAATATCCACTAACAGAAAATTAAGTTAAATTCAATGAAAAGTAGTTACAGGCCTGCAGGGAAATTAAGAAGTTACACACCATCTATTTCTATATCAGTAGTTTAATGTGATTAATTATTGCTTATGAAAGTAAAAATCTAAGAGATTGATTTCCTTCATGCACTACTCAATAGGACGGAGCTTTTGCAGAAGTATCTAGTCTCAAAGGTCCTGAAATGAAGAAAAGAATTATAAATGAATCAGACAGATGACACAAAATTACTTCATACTTGCACCTAGTATTTGTAATGTGTGTTTAGGTGCACAAGTCCAAAATGATATTGTTACAGACTGAATAAAGTCGCAACAGTGAAACATTCTTTCATGAGATCCTGCGTCCTTTGCTCTTGACTGTTATGCAAACCTCTTCTTGCTAAATTAGGATTAGTCATTTCCAGCGGGAAATTTCACAGGTTCCAACGACAACTATGAATGTATCTTATGTTACCACATATGGTAATTACAGAAATAGTAATATAAACCAGCACCTTTTACCTTGCAATCTCATTCCCCCTAGGCTTGCCTAGTATATCAACTTCTTGCATAAGCTGTAGGAACAGGTCATCTCGAAATAACTCAAGATAGGGAAATTTCTTGACACTAGGAAATTGTTGTAGGTCTGTCTTTAATTACATTATACATTCTTTCAGTTCCTATTAGAAAATTTACTTTGGTTCCCTCATGGAAAGTGTAAGATGTCATCCCTTTCTGCGAGAGGTAACATCACTGATCTTAACCAGAGAGGCAGCCACATTCAAATATCCAAAAGTGGAAAGTGGAAGAGGGAATGCATTAAGTCATACATGACTTCTTCAAATGTGTAAGCAAGAACGACATGTGTGCATGTGTCTATATAAAACAAAATTATATTGGCATTACAATCAAATAATCCATTAGTAACAAAAGTAACATTTTTAAATGCATTGTTTGATGATATGCTGTGTGTAAGAGCATTTCAGAGCATGCTTTCAGATGATTCCACCTATGTAGACCTGATGCCACAAAGTACTTTTCTAATACTTCCACCTACACCTGGGAGTTACTCTGCTTTTAGAAATACCAACTTGCAACAGCCACACACATCCATGATTATTGAAACTGCTTGTAATTGACAGTTCATCATTAACTACACAAAGTTTAATTAATGCACTGTTGTTCAAAACCTTACAAGGAGGAGTATCCTGTATCCTGTCTCTCGCTATGAGTAGGTCACGCTACAGGCAAGCAGCAAAACACTGTGTGACTACCCTCTGATGAAAACTGAGCTCTTGTTTGGAATAATATTAGAACTGAATTACTGTTGCATGTGTTTCTGCAAATTTCACTATATAATGTTTAAAAAAAAAAACAAAAAACCAAACCTGAATGTCAAATGGTAAGCAGCAATTAAGACCTACTCAGATTGAATTATCATATATTTTTTTCTTATTTCACATTTTGGTGTCTTGTTTTATATTGGCTGTTACACAGGATGGTGAGGAAAGGTTAAGTGTGCAGCATTTTGCTGAAAGTCGGTTAACATCATGAGTGTTTTCAAGCATCTGCAGCCCTGCTCTTGAAAAATACCTTTCACATCAATTTTAGGTAGTCCATAGAACTGACATGCTGTGTTCTGGGTTTTACAGGAGTTTCTTGTGAAATTCTTCCCATTTTCAGTGTGTGAATTTTGTACCCTGCTGTGGAAATATCAGCTTGTGATCAGTTCGTTGAAAGTTCAACAATGTCTCTTGGGAAATACGATGTTGTTTTGCTCATGCTATATTTCTAATTGTTTGAAATGGAAAAAAAGGATGTGTTTGAGCAATATTTTTTATGATCACTTAAAAGAAATGTTTATGTCCTTCTTTCTATCCAGAAGGACAAGTCTTGAAAAACAACATTTCAAAGCAGGGCACAGATCCAAGAAAACAGCTACAGAATGATACATGTGAAAAAGAGTTATGCAAAGTGATAATGCCAGTGGTTTGCTCTATATGGGAACAGCAATAAAAGCAGAAGAAAGCGGATGACCACTTCTCCCCCACCAGCATACACAGCTCTGAATTAAGCAGTTCACAGCTCTGCTTTTGTGTAAGAAGCCAAGTATTGTAAACTTAATGTCTTACAAGAGAAAAGATTCCCACCCCTCTTATTTATGTTCCTGTATTAGTGTGGCTGTTTTATTAATCATACTGCTGATTATAATCATACCAACTTGACTTATTATTTCTTTCATGATGAGATAAATCCACTAAAGATACTGCTGGAACTGAGTCCAACTGAGTCTCCCTCGAAGGTGGTTCAGATCTAATTCTGTGGCTTTTTGCTAATAAAAATGGACTACAATTGTAACAATCTTGAAAAAAAAATCATGATTGTTCTAATTCTGCTGCTTATAAAAATAACAAGAAAGTTCACTAGGCAAAGTGGTTACTACAACGGTAAGTACGTCTGAACAACCTATACTCAAAATAAACTAAAGGATATTTTCTGTAGTTGGTGCATGTAACTCTGGCAGAAAATAAGTAACATGAAGAAGATGTTTTACATCTTCACACAAACCTTTGGACACAAATTCCGTATAGTCATTGCTTCATCAAAATTATTAGTTCATAAGCTAAATAAGGAAGGCATGTGGTAAGAAAATAGTAGCAGCCAGGGGGGATGCAAAGGAAGAGAAACGCACAAACCCAGGGTCATATATGGGACCTGTAGGACCTGACGTGCAGAGGAAGGTTACCATGCTGCAGTTACTGCTCCATCCACTCCTGAAACCACCTTCCTGTAAATTCACCTCCTTCTCGTGGAAGGGGGTTCTCACCCACATCCTCAAACTTCGGTTTTAGAGAGAAGACACTGCCTGTTTTCTCATGTAACCATACAGCTCCTGGACCAGAACTGTTTATGCTCATCTTGCCTGGGCACAGGGATGAGGCTGCCGGCTCCATTTTCTCCTCTCCAGCTGTTCTGTTCATCTGAACTCTGTACCCATTTGAGGACTCAGCCTTTTCTGGTCTTTTATCAGCAGCTATTTCACCATGGATGACTACTGAGGCAGTTACCACTTGCAATAAGCTGCCACAGACACATTTTGTTGCTCTCCAGGCAGAATTCAAGCTGTCCTTTCTCTTTCCTGTCACCCTTAAGTGTGCTCAGCTCTGTGATCTTCCTATAAGATATTCAAGGATACAAATTCAAGTTTGTAAATTAGTGTTCCACAAAGATAAGGCTCATCTATGTTTAATGGACAGCCCCTGTGCTTCAGCAAACAGATCAAAGGAAAACTACACTCTGGATAGCCCTAATCAATGCATCAGTCCAAAAAGGACCAAACTAAAACTAAACAAAATCCCAGGAAGGATTTCATGTCAAAATTACTGAAAATGACAGCAAGTGATCACAAAGCACTTTCCTGACAGTACTAATGCTAAAAGCTGCACCTTAAAATTTATGTTCAAAGAAAACCATCAAGGGGATTGAAATACATGCTTAGAGCTATGGAAGTTCCTAAACATTTTCTGAAGTCATGACTATTGTTACAGTCAGCTATTCTGTTTCTTGTTTTGGTTTGTGTTTTGTTTTGTTTTTATTTTTATTACCAATTCATAGGAGAAACTTGAGATTTTTCTCTTTTCTTCCCAAGTGTAACAACAAAACAAAACAAAACGGTTTAGAAATATGAAGTTTACTCTCCCTCACAGCTGTGTTTTTCTCTGCTGTGTGAGAAAGGACATCAAGGAAAGTAAGCATCAATAATAATATTTGCCAAATAACCAAATACAGCTCTGGTGCAGGTGGAAGTAGCTCTCATAGAAATAAGTGGGACTCCTCACTGCTTATATTCAGATTGCATTAGGCTCTTATTTTCAATGCCTGTTTCTAGCAATAATATCATAAAAATGATATTTCAATGGTGAAATTCCAATCCAGTTCCAGTTACAAAATCCCTGACAAATCTGTCCTTGCCTCCTCCATATGTTCTTTGTAAAGTAGAAAAAGAAAGAAGTTTTGATACACAATAATGAGTCCAAGTGAAGGACTGGAGCCCATGTAACACAAGCAAGGACCAAGGGGCCTGGGTTTTTTCCACCTATTAGGAGGGGCTTAAGAGTGCATATGTGTGAAGGATATGACTCATGTTCTCAACTAGCAAGTGGATGTTGGAGAGGAAGTAGAATTGGATTCTTCTTGGAGATACATAGTGAAAGGACTAGAAACCATAAATATAATTTGCAACAAGGGAAATTCCAGCTGAATTTAGGTAAAACACTTTCATAATAAGGATACCTCAAAATGGAACAGGTTGAACAAAGAAGTTATTAAGCCTCTACCTCTAGAAGTATTTTGAATTAAATAATCTCTTAGATAATACCAGGAGAGTGGAACTGAAAAAGTGAAGCAAAGATTTATGTATTATTCTAAACACATGTTCAAGCTTAAAAATTCATTTTGGGGGGAGTAAATCCAGTGGCCTTTGAAACTGATCATAATACACATATCACAAGGCAAGATAGGAATGCAGGGTGCAATATCAAATATTTAAGAAAACCCACAAGATTTAATTTGTAAGCATGCAAAAATTGTACACAACCCAAAGATTTAGAGAATTGATAAGGCACTTGTTTGGCATTGTTACAAATTATGAACAATTATTTATTTTGATAAATAATGCTTTCAAGCCTACAGGCAATTACATTCAGAGACTTAAATAAGGAAGTGGTGCAAGCAAATTTCCTTTGACAGAAGGTGGGGGGAAGGTTCAAAGGTCTTCAGTTATATCCATTTCATATTTTGTTGTGAGAAGGAAGCTCACAAACCAGTCTCTTTGTTTTTTCTTTTGTAGAGTTGTCCCTGTAAGCAGAGATTAAAAATAGAACTGAGAGCAGCTCTTCTCAGCCCTTACTAGTGATCTGAATTTGCTCTCTAAAATGTTTTCTCGCTGACAAATATATTCCACCCTTCCTGCTACTTTCTTTCCTCTCAAATAGCATAAGACGACAACTTGTTAAAGCAATAAGACCAACTTCAAGGGTTTGAACACATAAATGAAAAGTGTTTTATTTTTGTATGCTTACTTAATCATCGTTACTTTGAGGTGTATCAGGTAATACAAGGAATATGAGGTCAAGTTTGTCCCTGATGTGACATTCATGACTTCACTGAATTTGCTCCAGAATCGTATCTAGGAGTGGGAAATAAAAAAACCAGGGGGGAGGGGGAGAACAAAAAAACGAGGCCATTTAAAAAAAACAACAAACAAACCAAAACAACCTTTAAAGTAAAGGTTCACCTTGGCTATGAGACTGATGAAAACAAACCTGTGACAAATCAATGACAGAAAGAGGATTTAAGAAAGAGGATTACTTTGTCAGCATTCTGCAGTACGTTAGGTACAGTTTTTAAATTAGGTTGGGGTTACATTTTTAGAATTTATAATATTCTGCTCATTATTTAATTTTGAAAAAAATTTTTTTTTTTTTTTGCCTGGAGATAATTACACTGATCAAAGGTTTATGCTAATGAATGTCTGCCAGATTGAGTCTTTTATTTTAATGGAAAGGGAAAGCAGTATAACACTCTTAGTTGAACAGCAGCAGCAGCCTCTCAGAGAAAATCCCTAAGTGGGTACAGTCTTTTTATTACAGCAACATAATAACTTCATAGGGTCAATTCCCATTTCTCTCAGAAACTACAAAGATCATCCGTCCTTCAGGAAAGTGACACAGCATGTTTACATTTCCATTGGAAAATAACCCAAAATGAGATCTATTTACAAAACACCTGACCACTGTTTAAAGAGGGATGCTTCCTTCAGTCAGGGTCTCACCTGAACAAAACATGACCTTCTGTAAAGCTGACGGTCCTGTGAAAAACGTGGAAAATAATGTGACTAGATTCATTTACAGATAGTTGAGCTGAGCACCAGCAACATGCTGATCTGGTGGAGTTTTCAGCTCTGTAGATGAACACTGCGAGAGGGAGTAACAGCAAATACAGTCATCTTGCATCTATACAGCTAATAATTGAACTGTGAATGTCTTCCACATTCAAGTCATGCAAGTAGTTCTGGTTAGAGAAATTGTTTGTGCAAATGGCTTTTCTTCAATAACAGTAAATTGTTCATAATTTGTATCAGTGCCAAACAAGAACCTTATCAATTCTCAGAGTTCGTCTGTAGAAATGAGTGGACATTTAGTTTGGACCTAAATGGCTCAAACTAACATCTACACTTACAGTAACAGCCCTCAGGAGTTGTTCAACCTGCTGCTTCAAGTCTATCATAAAAGCCCTCCTGTTAAGATGTGGCAGAACACAATGCAGTGCTACATAAACTAGTTTTCAAATACAGTTTCTGCATAAAGATGGGAGAATAAAGATGGGAGAATTTAAAAAAACGTTAAAAACTCTACTCTGAGATTTAAAAGGCTTTCAGTCCATGTGTAGCTACTCTTAATCATATTTTTTGGTGAAGCTGACTTCCTCTTGAAGCTGACTTCCTCAGACTGGAAGAAAAATCAGGAAGAGAAATAAAACATTTTTTTATTGCTCAATATCAATACTTAGCAGCAATATCATTGAGCTAATACACAGAGGCTTTAAAAGTAATAAGCTTCAAGTCTCCAATTCTACTCTATGTTTGCCACTGTTATTACATATCTTATTAGGAGACTATGTTAGCTTTAAAGAACAAACAAACGTACAACTAACTTATATTACCCACCAGAACAAAACTGAATTATAACCCTACATACTTCAAAGAGACAAGGATAACCAGAATTTTAAAAACATATTTTTTTAAAAAAACCCATAAATGTGTAATTGCTTGATTTTCTTACTTACCATAGATAAAAAGATGTAGAAATTTACCTAGGCCATTGCTTTTGACTTTATATCATAAGAGTCTCATTTGTTTCCAGAAACCTATGCTTCTACATTTGTCAAAAGTGCCTCTCAGGTTATTTAGTATAATTTTGGCACCAGAAAGAAGTTTCAGACTTCTTGTAGCCTGGATTTAAGTTCTCTTATCTCAGTAATTCAAGGAGAACCTGTATAGATAAGTTGGTTGCATTAGAGGGAGTACAAAGGAGAAAGAGAGAGATCAGCATACTCTGCTCAGTGCTGGATGAGCTCTATACTGAAATATACTTGCTTATGTGGAGATTTTCATAAATCTCAGTAAGAAAATCAGTGGATGGGCAGCTGAAGGGAAGGGATAAGTGAGAAACACATCTTTTTCGTCTTACTGAGTTCATTTATCTTCTGTGAATTTAGACGTGTTATGCTAGCACATGAAAAAGATAAATTCATAACTTACAGCTTAAATAAAAGTTTATATCATCTACTCCCCTGGTAACCACCTTTTAGCATGAAATAATTGACAAGTTTTCACAGAACTGTAGATTTTTTTTTATTTTTTTCTCACAAACTCCAATGTCAGTGTACACTGATTTAGAGATAAAGCCTGTTTACCTTATTGATGTGGTTTGCCCAACGACAAACCTGTCTAGTGCCCCAGTTCAACGCTTCAATAAGATCGGTCATCTAAATAAAAAAAAGCATGGTGAAATGGAAATGCGACATAACCCTTTGAACCTTCCTCTCAGACCTCAACACTAAAAGTCTCTCATCCACTTGAGTGGATTTACATCAGATGTCCATAGTAACAGCTTTACAGGATTAGGCTTTTGACAGAAAAGTTCATCACGCGATCAGCTTGAGCCTGAGAATTGAAATGCCGTGTTCAGTAGGTTCATGCAGAACAGGTCTCCAAGCTGTTGTTAAAAAGCTTTAATGGTCCGATGCAATGGGCCATTGAACTCACAGCCGTCCGTTTACAGGAAGTTTTTGCACACTGTGTAAGGTTCTCTGGACCACACTTTATTAGACACTAAAGCCTACCTTTGGATAACTCCCATCTGGATTCTTAGCAATTTCCTTAGCTTTAAATAGCTATAGATCTATTTTTATTAGTCTCTGTCAGAACCCAATTTATCTCCCAGAATTTCCGTAACCTTTTTCAGCCCAGAAAGCTCTATATCATTTGGTGCATTTGAAAAAATAGCGTGAATGGCCTTCTGTGGCTGGCCTCTCACATCTGAAAGACCAAGCTGGGAGTTGGAGCCAGGACTATTCTTATATAGCCCATTATCTGTCTGTGTTGTCAGTGCTTTGTTCTGCTAATCGCCTTCTTAATCATTTTGATGTGCAAAATGGCTGAGATCTTGAAGCTCGGCTACTGCTGTTCTTTTTAGGCTAATAGTTTACAACTTTCAAACAGTTTTGTTCATCACTTATGACAGATTATCTCACTTTTGTTTCTAAAAATTACACTGATTTAAAAATGTATTTATTTCATTTTAAGGTTTAGCAGCTTAAGCGGCATTTTAAAGAAATAATGAACCATAGGTAAAGTTTTCTTTAGAGATAACACAATGTTAAGCTGATACTAAAAAGTTCCAGTATTTCTTTTCTAGTTTTTTCTAGAAACAAAAATTGAAAGGTATACAGGCATGAGATTTTGTTGTCAGATTCTAATTGTTTCCATAGAGACACATATGGTAAAGTGCATTCTGTAATGTTTACATTGCAAAGGGGAAATTGTTTTCTTTATTAATTTTTTTTTTCCTAGCTAATGTATTATAATTGTCACTTCAGTTCAGTTAACACTGTATCCCATACCAGCTGGAAACACATACTGCCCTCAAGGTACAAATATGATGGATTTTTTTTTAGTGTTAAAAACTTCTAAGAAGTATTTGATGTATTTTTCTCATTTCATTGGTTCAAGAGTTATGAATTTTGGAAAAAATAAATGACTAGCCAAACAACTGCAAAAGAGAGTTAACTATACTTCATTATTTTTGAAAGGCTATATTATAGTTTTATCTTTGGAACTCTGGAGTAATTATAAGTAATAATTAAAGGTAATATGACATTTTAGTAATGTTCTGTAATGTCAATACTGTATCCAGTGAGATATATCAAAAAATGAAAGCTTAAATCATGTTCTGTTAGCATTTTCTAATTATTTTTAAACAATATTATCCTGCAGAAATTAAGGATGCAATCACTCCAGATGTGGTTGATTTTGGATCATACACTGAGCCTTCTCCCCTGGGACAGTACCACTATCAAAGAACAGTTTGGGAAAAGAGCCAAAGGAACATAAAATTACAGATGCCTTCAGTGCAAATAGATTATTCTATCTTGGTGAAAACAAAGTCTTATGTTAAGGAAAAAACCCAACAATGTAAGATCAGGATGGCTCAAAGCATAATTTACTTGAGCTCCTATGCGATTTGACTACCCCAAAAACCTGAGGGAACATCAGAACTTTCCAAGAGCTTGTGTGTGTAGATAAACTGACAAATAACAGCAGAGTATTAGTAAACTCACCGTGTAGATAAATGACTTCACTTAAGGTTTGTGTTAGTTTCTAACAGACTATTTCCTTAGCTATGAGTACTTTATCTCATGTTGTGGCTGGCTTTTTTTTTTTTCCTCTCTCTCCTCATCTATTTACTAAGACTTCAGGGAGCTGTTTGCCAGGCGTAGGAATTCTCGTGAATTAGGGTACATTTAGGATTCTACCTTTTCTTTTAGAAGCTCTTCATCTCTTTTATCTAAAAATAGCTATGAGCACTGTACTACACTGGATAGAGTAGAAGAAAATAATGAAATATATATTAAAGGGTGACAGATTCATAATACTGTGGGAATATTCACAACAATTGCAAGAAGTTTGTGATTAATCCACCAGTGTTTCTGCCTGGGTTTAACAGGTATTGCATTCTTGCTTAAATGGGAGAGAAAATAAAGCATCTTCGACTGAGCTAAAGCTCTTCCAAAATAACTAGAAATAAGATGAGACACGGAGATAAAAAGGAGTTAAAAACTCCATGCTTCCTGCAGCTGAGGGAAGACATACCTGCTGGTTTTAGAGACTGCATAGTTAAAGCAAGATAAAGACTTTTGAGTTCTAAGAACACAAGTTTATAAGTCTCTCCTTGAGCTAGGCACAGAGATACACTCCTGACCCATCTCTCTGCATCCTGAGATGAATAACAGGCATGGGCAAGAAGCAAAGGTGACATTTAAAAGTGGAGACAGAAAGGCAACAGAAGCAGGCTGGTAATATCACAGCATCACTTGCTGTCCTGTCAGGTCTAGAGTCTCACCCACTGTAAAGCTGAGACAAATACTAGGAATATTTGACTTCCAACCTCAGGCTCAGTTGTTTAGATTCAAGTCCTTGCAGACATAAACTCTGCCTTGAGCAAGGTCACCATCACCCAAGTATCACCTATAGTGCTTACGATGGGGAAGGCCAAAAGCAGCACAGACATACTTTAATCCAGAAAGAGTAGTGTCTGTTTTTACAGGAGAAGGAGGAATTGTACTCCAAACTTCATCCAGTTTATCGAAGTAAACCAGTTTTCTTTGTTTTTAAAAGGGCTTTGACACAGATTTGTTACAGTGATGGAATGTAAGAGGATATATAGTTTGAAGGAAAGCTTCACAAGATCCGTAACCTAACCAACAAATAAAGAAAGGTAGAGGAGAGTTTCGGGATGATAGCCTGAAACTGATAGAGAACATTGGAAAGTAGAAGACAACAAGAAAAAGGCAGTAGGAGGAATGTACTAATCATGTGATGTCACCATCCAGCTTGGAACATGAAGAAATTTAAGATGAAAACAAAACCAATCTGTCTAACATGCTGTTAGCATGGCAGGATATCAGGTTCTCATTCTGCACCGCTGAGATCAGTGAGGGTTTTGGTTCAGACTAAAAGAAACTAAAGCTTTGTTTTTACTATTTCAGTGGTAAATGTGTAATGGGTAAATGAATTTATTAAGAAATTATAAATTTATTATTTATGCCACTAAACATATGCAATAGCTCTAAAGAATGTATTGGGGCTACTCTAGTGCTTAAGCTTAGACACATTTAGTCCTCCCTTAATAAAGATTTCTTAAATCAAGTTTTTATGAAAAGTATTAGAGAAATAAATTGACTATGTAAACAAACTTGGAACTCAGACCCATAGAACAGAGCTCTTCTGCTTTTTTTAAAGTTGGGCAAATTAATAATAATAATAATAATAATAAAAGTCCTATTCCACTGTTAATCATAAGATTTAAGTGCTTGGAATCTGCTTTGATTGCTATGAGACAGCAGTTCTTCTAGCAGTAAAACCTTAGGATTTCTGCTAACTTTTTCGTCCCAAGTGTAAAATAGAGTAATGAAGAAGTAAACAGTATTTGGCTGACTGATTCCTAGCTGCAGCTGAAAGTTATTTTCTAGTTATGTTTAGTTTATCACAGTGCGCTAAGGTGCTTTTTTGGTAATTCAGTTTCCTAGTGGAGCTTCTTGACAGAAGTGTTACTAAAGGTCATCCCAAAACTTCATGCTTCAGATCAAAATAAAGCTACGTACATTAAACTTTTAGCCTACCCCAAATTCAGTCACAGCAGCATAGAATTCAGTATTTTGGCACATCATTAAAAAGTCAAAGCTCTATTCTAGGCCAGATCAAGAAAACAAGGCCTACCACATATCAAACTGACCTTCTTGGAAAACAAGGTTGTGTCAAGAACAAGCTGTCAATTTGGGATTAATCTCTACACAATTTCATTTGCAGTTGCATTGTATATTTGGAATATAGGGACTGAAATGTATAGACTTTGTCCAGAGTTGTTTTAATGTCCAGGTGTACATTAAAATAACAGAAATCTCTCCCAGCTCCCTCAGTTGCTGTTATTTCCACTTTGTTTTTAATAAAGAACAAGTTAGCCACTTTCCCTGTCCCTAGGACAAGCATTACTGTGTTTCTGCACTTTTCTTGGTCAGTCTCCTAAACACATTTATTCCTCAGGAGCCCATTCGTCTTTTATTTATTGTAGAAGCTGAATTCTATTAAAATGATATACAAGCTATGGAGCTGAAGAGCAAACTTTAAGGTTTTGGATAACACCTTATGAAATTAAGTTGACCTTCAACTAAATCTTTTAGCACAAACACTGCATCCAAATTGCGTGTTTGTAGGAACCATCACCAGTTTCTAACAGTCATATTGTTACAGTCCAAAAGGCCAAAGCCTTTTCAAGGTTTCCAGGTTCTAGCTGTAATTTTAGGGGTCTTCTATTTGAGTTATGATCTTGCTTAAGCAGCAGCAATACTGTGGCATCATAAGTTTTATAGAATTATAAACTGAAATGTGAAGCATTGATTAACTAGTTAAAGAGAATTATTTTACTTCCTGCAAAAGCATTGAGAGATAATGTGATATGAAAATGGTTTAATATTTTTTAAATTTGATTTATGGAGGTTTTAGGGCTGGATCCAGCAGCATTGATACAGTAGGGATTGTGAAGAGTGAAAGCATCACAACCTGGCAGTATAGCAATTTCTCAGTTTGAGCAATGTTATTGCCATTTGAGGTCCCAATTCAATGCAGCATACTTATTCAGGATAGGACTTGTACAAGTAGAATGTGCTTATCATTGGTTTATCTTGAATTCATTCATAGGAAGAGTTTATGATGACAGAATTATAGAAATGAGAGGAACCCTTATTAGTGTGTCAGATTTCAAGCCATGAGAAAAGCTTTAATAGTGATTTTCTGCTTTAAGTGGCCTTTGTCTCATGAGTGTTTAATGAGAGTTGTACATGAAGAGATGCTAGTAAAAGGTGAAACTGTACTTTGCCTACAGCTTCACTTAATATGTGACCTATTTACCTACAACAACATAACTATATTTCAAAAGATTGCCTATGTGATTGTGGTTTATTTCAACAATCTGAGGCATTTTCCATTAACTCTATCTGCCTCTCTGACCTTGAACTATTACTTCCCTGTAGTTATCCATTTCTTTCCTGTAGTTTGTTTACCAAGTAATGAACAGAATACAAACACATACCACTCAACACCATAACTTACACCGTAAACTAGGCTTTTAAATTGTGTGATAACTCATAGTAGAGATTTAAAGAATGCATAAGAGGGCACAATTTCATTTATTTTACTATCAGAGGCTTAGGTGAAGAATGATTTCAAGAGAGAATAATGTTTCTGGGACTCAAAGATAGTCAGGGGAGAAAAAAAACCCAAACACAAACCATTGAACTAAATTGCCCAAGGATATCCAAAGATTACTAAATCAAAAGTTCACAAACACCTAAGTATTGCAAGATGTCTAAGTCAACTTCGTGCCTCTAATTTTCATTAATCCAACTGAAATTGGGTACCTAAATATCTTATGGATCGAAGCTGTTTTCTGACTGAATAAAGTAGAGCCTTGCATTAGCTTCTATTTTATGATTAGTCCCACTGATTTTTAAGCTTTTTATATTCTGACATCAATATTTTTAATCTTCGTCGATACTCTCCAGGAATGGTTTATCTGCATGTTCAAAATTTTAGCTGGGAAGTGTTTGGGGTTTTATCACATTTGTTTTCTGTCATTCATGAAGGGATTAAGCTTTCTTTGCCCATTAAAATCAGCAGATGATGCCATGGATTGGTCTAAAGCATAAAGTGCTTTGTAAAGCACACCACAGAGCCACCTATTGCAACTGTGTGAAACCTAACAGGGAAATTCTGTTCACAAAAAATTGCCTGGGATTGTTTCACTTCACTGCAAGAAATCAACTGAAAGGTTTTCCTGCAGGCCTTAATCATGCAAGATACTGTTCACCAAGGTTCTAGTTCACAGAAACAGGCACAAAGTCCAGCATCTGTTTAAACACAAATCTGAAGAACTGGCTGAAGTGTTTGGCCATTCCTCAGGCTTCACAAGGCTGAACCCCCAGTAGATTGTCCTGCAGCCTGGCAGAACAAAGCCCTGCACAGGGTGTGAGATTCCATCTACCCAGGACCCACCAGATTTTTCCTGGTCAAGACATGGCTCCAGTTGCACAAGAATCAGGAGTTTTGACAGCAGCATGCTTTGTAATTCCCATGGAGAGCTGATGGTAGGCTCTGTAGAACCCGGCATTTCATTTTAAAATCATTACTACTAACCCAAGTGTAGGGTTTACACCAGCAGGTAGGTGAGACCACTGTAGGCAGTGCCACTCAGCTTTATCTCATGTAACGTTGCTAAGGTGCCTCATTCACTTCCTATAGGAAATTTTCTTCTTCAGCTTCAGCATTTTATTTATTTATACAGTTTACTAATAAGCTTGAAGAGATTCATGATGAAACTTACTGTTCCTACTGTACCAAAAATGTATTAATTTCTTGTAGAAGTTGTTCATAAAGCATTTAAGACTTCAGCTTTAATTATTCCTTTGTAGGTAATATAATTATGCATTTCCTAAGTTAATTATCCCTTTGTATACCAACTATGTTTTTGCATACAATTACTTTTGAAGGAAAGACATGGTTATTTTTACTGCTGCTAATTAGCAGAGATCTTTATTCCAGCTCCCACAGTGTATTTTCCCTTTTTATTTTAACATGCAAAATTAAAACTCTAGAACCTGGAATTTCTCTGCAATATTTCTGGGTTTTGTTTCTTTTTAATAATCACTCCAATTTCATATATTTTTTTCCTATATTTACCGCAGCCTCTCCTCAGTGAAGGAAATATTTGAACAAGCTTGATAACATTATGTGTTGTCCTCATTGAAGGGCCCCACAGAAGCATACTTTTCATTGTCTACTCAATCAATGCTGAACTTGATTTCCTCCCCCCTCCCCCGGGGAAAGCTTATTCCCATGCAGTTAAGATTCGAGGACACTGCAGCCTGCTTGCAAATATTCCAGAGTGATAAACAGACAAATTAGTAAACTAAATTATTCATTGCAAATTAGGTGTTCATTTTTACAGAGCACATTGCACACCATGTATAATTGCCATTACACATTCTTCTCATAATGTTGATTTTGTGGCTAGGTTTTATTTTTCATTGAGTTTCCATTCTCTCTCATATCCTTCCTGTATTATGATGCTATTTCACTAAAATACCTTTTCACAACCAAATTCGAAATTGGTTCTGTGTGAAACATAATAGCCACTTTCTTCCACTGTCCAAAACAGCTTTTCAAATTAAAAAGAAGCGACAGTCACCATGATCTAACAGAGAAAGACGTGACAAAAGTAATAAGGTTGGGCAGTAGTCATTGTGAAGGCAAAGAATAAAGACAAAAACTAAGCAAATAGTCCAAAAATGGAGACTGCAATGAACTGATATAGCACAATAGCATCACTCTACATATTTGGAAATGCTAATGAAGCTGTGAAGACAAAGCTATATGAGGGAGGGTTTTACATTGTATAATGACAAGGCTGTAATAGCTCTGTTGGAGCAGGAAGAGACAAACCTACTAATGCAGTTTCTGTTCAGATGATCAACAGCTTCTCTAAGTGCTTCTCAGAATTTATTCAAATTGCTGGTTTACTACAATTGTCTCTGTAGCTGCATATTCAGTGGTTAATTTCAAAAGTCTTACGAAACAGGCAGAATAACTGCTGCCCTCACACTTCCCACCTCCTGAAGTCTGAACCTGCCACAACCATTTCCAAGCCATGAGATGGTCACAGTCAGCTACTGAGAGCAGAGGACAAACCAGAGAGATCCCAGAGGAGTTGGTTTAAACCATCTGCATATGATAGGTCTGTCTCTACAGTGAGATGACATAGCATATTTGGACCAGTAGGAATTACTGGACTGTAAATAAGAATCAGAACACTTGGGTTAAAGGAAATGCCCCAAAATATTAGATATAAATTCAGAATTAATAGCTGCGATTACAGCTGCTGTGAATTCTCCATTCACATTTTTGCTTCCAGGTGTATCTGTTCAGTGCCATGGATTAAGAAATTATAATATCAGACAAAGAATGGGGGGGGGGAAGTAGGAGAAGAATATGTGGAAGTACTCCCAAAGAGAAAATGCTTCTGTGTTGGAAAAGATCATATCAGTACTTATGTTTCCCAGTATTTCCTCATGTTTAATTTCTTATTTAATTTTTGTTTGTTTGTTTGTTGGGTTATTTTGTTTGTTTGTTTTTGGTTTGTTTGTTCAAAAAGATCTGCAGCTTTTAAAAAAGAAAAGAAAATTCTTCAGTGACTAAAACATCATTATTCTGTGTTATTAACAGGTCATGTGCATAGTGCAGAAATGTTTATCAAAATTTAGATTAATGAGAAAAACCAGATTTCTCACATTGTTGTCTTTCCTCTACATTAGTGCTTAGATAAATTATGTTATATTCATACAGAAACATATAGAAAATTACATTTGAATTCTAATTACCTCCATTTTTCCCAGTAGTGGGTGGTTTTGGGTTGTTTTTTTTTCCATGAGGCTCTATTCAAAAGGAGAAATAGCAACACACAGTCCCTAAACCTTGCTGTGCTAAACGGATTCCACTCCCATAACTTCTTATTTTCCTTTCTTTGGGAGAATTGAAATTCCACTGGTTAATACTTATCACTCCACATTTTTTTCCAGTTCTAATCATGAAAACTGGAGAAGAAAAACAATGTGTCATTCAGATGACAAATCATAAAGAGATAATTATGAATAATGAGCATAATCCACACTATGAAATTTGCTTCAGCAATTACTGTGATATTTTTATACAGTTTTTAGCTTGCCCACAATTAGAATGTGTCAAAATGCACCAATAAGCTACAGAGAAAAAGGAAAAGTGTATTATAAATTACTTTAAGGTCTTTGTATACAGTTCTCTTAGGCTGTATGGTAAGAATTCTACCTAAAAGTCAAAAATGAGCAATATGAAATTGCAAAAGACCATTTTGTAGGTTCTGTGACTGAACTGTGACAGATGCTTTTGGAACTCTGGAATCATGGACTAACCAAACCTTCTACACTGAGATACACATACTCAGAAATAAATCGCTGATTTAATATATAGATGCTGTATGCTGCTTTCTGGATTTTCTTTCTATCTACATTGCTCACTCAATGGAAGATGAAGAGTTCTTAACCCAAGTGCTAAAGCTACATCTAAGGAAGAAAATCTACACAAATTCTTAATACAAAAAAAGGTCTTGATAACTCATGTCACAACATTTTATTTCTCTGGGAGAATGTAGAGAATGGAGCAGGTAACACTAACTAGGTAGAAGAAATTGTATGAACTATTCCTGGCAGTGGAATCAATATTTAACTGAAGAACTCAAAGTTGTGCATATATTGCTGGAAGCCAATCACGACAACATGCCTGAACTGCTTTAGATGCACTAGTGCATTCACTGGGAACGGGGAGACTGTCAATCAGCCAGAGTCTAACACAGTTATAGATCTGTGAAGACACATTCTTTAAAACACTTCTCTCCTAGTAATGATGCTTTGCCTTCTAAGCACTATGACTCCTGTGTCCTTTGTACCTCTCCATTCAAAATTCCTTTCTTCCTCATTTTAAGTTTGAAGCAATGGAAGTAATGTACCCAGAAGTCCCAGAGAGTGTTTATTTGTCTGGATTTAATTTTCCTGGGAGACATACTATAGGTGTCTATACTGAGATGGACACTGTAGTTCATCTAAATAGTTTCAGTTGCTGGATGATTTTGTGCAAAGATTAGAGAGACCCAATATCATTCATCTATTTTATTCCCCTAAATTTAGTCACTGGATAGCCTAAGAAAATAGAAATGTAGCTCTTGCGAACCCTCATCGGAGAAAGAAAAAGAAAGAGCAATATTCTTTCTACCTTATGTTATCACTCATTGTATTGGTTTATCTTTTCAAGAGCATTGCTTATTGCATTGGAACATGTCTAGCAGTAAATAAGTTTGCAGTTATCAAATGTCTCAGTTTTACCAATTAACCAATATGATGACTTTATGTTTTGTACATTCAAGACGACACACCATTCCTTTCCAATTCAGGGAGTGCTTTTATATATCTATGCTTAATAATACATTTCCAGACAATCATTAGCATAAGTTACTATTAACAAATTTTTGAGTTCTCAGTGACTCTGACTTATCATGCACCCGACGGGAAAAGGAGCAGACATTTATTTTCAGTTTCACATATGAATATTTGAAGGGACAGAACACAGACTGAATGTGAGAGCAGGACCTTACAGATGCTGAATCCACTTTGCCTGAGACACACACAAGCAAAAATTATATCTAAGCTTGAGGAGTCTTGGCAGCTAAGCTTTCCTAGTTCAACTACTGTTTTTTAATAATACCTTCTCTAAAAACTTAAATAGGCAATGAATTTATTACTTGGCAAAGTGTGGCAGAAAGCAAATGCATTCTCTAACATAAAATTTACAAAGCCAGTTTTACTCTCCTCATTAATAAGGGGGATAGGAAGCTTCTGGTTACTACATCTGGCTTCACAAGGATTATTAAGAATAACTCCTGAGTTATTCCTGGGTTTGATGATAACTGCACTGATTCACACAGGTCTACTTCTGCACTTCAGAATCCGCTTTCTAGATTCAAAGCCAGATAAATCTCAAAATCTATTAAGACGTTTTCATTTTCGTTACTTTTGCCATTTTTCATCTGTAAAATGGAAAAGTTACTGATCATCAGTACACTAGTTTCTTTTCTAACATTTCAAGCAAATGATATGCTTTATTATGATTTCATTTTCCCCTTAGGAAAGTAAATAGATAGTCACAGCAGGGATATAGATGGTTTCTGGAAGTAATTAATTCAGCAGTTCTATCCACCAAGGAAGTTAATTTTATAGGTTTAACAGGAAGTGTTATGGTGCTGATGAAAAGAAACATCCGAGCAGTAGAGCACCTAAGAGTCAGAGGCAGCAAGTGATGATTTAGCTGTCCTAAGGCAAGTTGCCCAAGTGAAGGACTGCAAGCTCACTTAACAGAAATTCAGCTCTGCAGGTGCCACTTAGGCTCTGCAAACACGTGAAATAGCTTCATAATAGAAGAGCTGAAACAGTTAACAGTAAGCTCATGATTACACTTAAGGGGAAAAAGGAACCCTCAAGAATAAAAAACAACACCCCCCAACCAAAAAAACAAAAAAACCCCTCACAACCCCCCCCACAGAACAAAAAAAAAATTAAACAAAACAAACAAACAAGAGCAAAACAGGATACAGACGTTCTTCCACTGTGGGAATCAGAATGTTGGGCATCTTCAGAGACCTTAAATGGATAAAATTGAGTTGTCTGACTTAGTGACAGTGGCTGCTGTGTGGTGAAATTTAAGACTGCCACCTTTGAGGTTTACTAAGCAGTGACAAGCCTGCCTAATTTATCCTGACCTTGGGAGATCCTGATCTGGCCCGTGCCTAACAAAAAGGGAATGTATGCCATCCATATCTAAGAGGTGTTTTATGAGGAGATTTCAGGCAAATCTGAATAGTGATCACACTGCAGAAAGCAGCATAAGGTGTCCTGTAACAGAGTGGTCTCTAGAGACCTGCAGTCAGCATCCGTGACTGCAAAGTCCCAGCTTCCCCTCCAAATCTTGGGAGGGAGTAGGCAGGGATGGGGTGAGAGGACAGTCATTTTGTTTGAAAACACAGCAGGAGGAATAAGAGGGAAATGTTTCCCTTGCTCATCTCTTTAAAGAAAGCACATGGATTCATAGCCTCATTTAAGGACTCCAGGCTGCAAATTCAACTTTAAAGAGGTAGAGATCATTCAAGTACACATCCTCAGACCCTCAGAAAAGCACCTGGGAAATTTTTTTTTTTTTTTTTGCAAATGCTTCCCTATTTTTTTTTCCTCTTATTTTGGTCTGAAAAGGGACTTGTTCACCTCAGTTATATAGCTTTAGGGTCTACATTATAACCAAGTATCTAAAATGCAGGCATTGAAGTAGATAATGCTTACTTGTCGAAGTTTGATAGACAACAGTTTTTGATCCCTTCCCAGCCAATCTAAATAATTTATTTCCTTTCTGACCTTCTTTTAAGTATATGTAAATTTTATGTACCATCCACCCTACCTAAATCACAGGTATAATAAATATAATAAAAACTGTAAGTGCTTGCAGAGTACTCTGAGCTCCATCAGTAAATAGCTTGACGCAAGAGAAAAACATTCATATCCAGGGCTTTAAATAGTGTCATCAAAAAAAAGATACACTAAATCTCAGATCCAAAGAGTATCATGTGGATATGGAGAGTGTTAAAGGAAAGGATAAAGAGTCTTCAGTGGAACAGGTATTTGTACATGTATTTAGAAAGACTTCTCATGATGTAAAGAGTAGGTGGGAAGTCTCCAGGAATCTATCCACTGACTGTATGTGTCAGCAATCCTTTCTACTGACACATCATTTATTCCCAGCCTATCCACACATCACCAGTAAAAACTCTGTGCTGCAAGCCAGACCCAAGGGAAACCAAAGAAAGAGTAATTAATTCTCAAGGACTTCCTCAAACTGCCTCCAGTAGATCCATCAGAGCTCCCTTCTCCAGCTGTCTAAGCTTGAGGCAGCAATCCTTGACAGCAGAAAAGGCTCTGGCTGTACAACCTTTCTCTTAATAATCCTCATTCCTTCTCAGCTGGCTAGCAAAGCATTTTTCTGTCTCTCCCCATCGCTGTTATTCACAACCACACACCAGATGGAAAGGTCTAAAGAGAGACAGAAAATTAATTCAGCTTTCTTGATGGAGCAACACAAAGAAAAAACTCCTGAAGGACCCAGCCTTTTCTTCAGGCTTCCACTGAAAGGGAATCTACAATTTCCAGAGATATTGCAGTGCAGAAAGCAATATAGCACATCCTCTACACCCTGTTTTATCCCTGGGGATCTTATGTCAGCTGAAATGCTTGTTTCAGCTTACTGCTACCTTCTGACTTCTCCTGGACTAGATGACTTGGTACTTTAAACGTAAAAAAAAAAGTCTTCTCTGATGTGTAAGTTTGTGCTGCAATTCTCACCAAGCAGAAGAAATTATCGAATGTAGGTCTCGCACACTGGCTTGTTATGGAAACAAAAGTATTAGCCTCAGGGCTAACAATGCCAGAGATTTTACTCTTGTGGTTTTGGCCATTCTACTCCCTTTTTATTCATGACACTTCAAGCATGCTCTGTGCAAAAGTCTGAAGAATAAAGCAAAGAAAACAAAGAATCTGTCCTCAAGACGTCTGGTCTCCTCTTTTCTCACCTATTTTCACAAGTTTCCATACCTGTAAAGCCCTCTTTGTATTACTGAATCAATGAATGAATAAATAGGCAGATATATACAAGTGCTGAGAGGACACAGATCTGCATAAGAGAAGTCACAAAGCAGCAACAGGCAAAGGAACAAAAGATATTAGGGTCTGAATAAGCAGAATTCTGATGATAGGAAACACCCTAAAACCTTGAGTTAGGATTTAATGGCAACTTTTAATGGGGAGAAAAAGAAGGCTTCAGAATAAGAGCATTGTGTTTAGCAATGGAGGCAATGTTTCCAAGTGGATTGCATAATGAGCATGCAATTAAGCAAGGTGAATTTTTGACCTTCATTTGCAACCCTGGGCAAGTGACTTCGATTCTCAGTGCTATATTTTCCACATGTTGGTCACTATCCATGAACAGCATTAGCACAGTGGGGCAGACAAGCTATGTTGGGTTTTTGGGATGACACCAAAATATAAATAATAGGTGGCAATAATATTAAACTAGAGAAGAAAGAGCATTTAAACACACAAAAACATTGTTGATAAAAAGAATAAATATACTTTACAAGAATATCTAGCTCAGTTGGATGTTTCATTACTCCTATGCTGTATCTTTACTAGATCAAGAAAAACATTACTTAGGGAAATTAACTGTTGTAAAACAAAAGACAAGAGTAGACCCTGGAAAGCTAAGAAGATGGTATTTTTGACATCACACAGAACCCTCACTACATGACTAAAATTTCTTGCTTACTTGAAATCTGTACTTCATTACCTGACTAATTTTGTAAATAATTCAAAATTAAATACATGCTACACGAGAAAGAATAAAACAACTGGGACAAAAGTCTGGAATGTTTGGTTTCTTTCCAACTGTACTTATGCATCTTAAATGTTTGCTTTCAGAGAAGACACTGAAATAAGAATAATGCAGAAATACAGCACAGGGAATAAGCACATATTCCTAGTTATGAAATTGTATTTTATTCCCAAGACAGCTGACTTTTCAGTATATTTAATAAAGGGAAATCAAGCAAATGGTTTCAGCCATTAATGAGAGCTCCCGGGAAATTAAAAATTATAAAAGAAACAGATTCCCATATACAGACAAAATAGAGAAGCTGTAATTGTGTCTAAACAGTTGACAGATTATAAAGTAATACTTTGGCACAAAGTTGCAAGATAATTTCTAGCATTATGACATCCTTTGGAGACTCACTCAGCACTATTTATTTCTGTTCATTTTCTGACTTCCACTTTAAACTGCCTATGTTGAAATAAAGGATTTTTCACTGATAAAAAAATTATAGCCCAAGATCAAACAAAGTATTACAATTGACTCATAGAAGGATATCTACCTATTATAAAGCTTGGTTTTGAGATTCTTGCTCACACTGAGCTGTTTTTTAGTCCAAAGTTATTGCCACTGAAGGTAATGGGGGGAGAGAATGTCAGGATCTGTTCTGTTGTGCCAGCTGAAGGTAAACTTCTGTGGCATCAAAGGAGTTAACAGTGATATAAAATAACATCTTTTTGAACTACATCACTCTTGACTTGAAATAATATGCTTCTGGTGATTTTTTTATTAATTCCTTTTAATTTGTACATCCAAACATGTGACCAGAGACTATGAAACTAGACCTGTTCCTTTTTCTCTTTTGTCTCCAAAGAAAGAAAAAGAAAGGAAACAAAGAAAAAGAAAACCAGACAAAAAGTTACATGCTTCCTGAAATGCTTTGCTTTATTTTCTAGAGACGATTTAATAATTAGTAATAGCTTCAGGAGTTTGAAATAAAACCTGAGCACATTTAATAGTTTGCAAATTAAACTGAGCACCTGATTAAAGCCTTCTGGTCCACTCCTGAATTTAGCAATATTTCTTTTTCCCTATCACGAAGAACATGTTTCTTCTACTACCTTCCAATAGCAACGCACCTGACAGCACTATGAAACACAATTAGTTTACAGTGACAGGAAATGTTTTTCTCCACCGTAACTAGATTATTATTACTGTCTTTCAGAAACCTGACTGCCCTTATTTATGTATATATACACACCTATATAAACACACATAGTTCACAATGCCTTCTGAATTGCCTATAATTTCACGAAACTTCTAATTTCATTTCAATTTCATAACAACTTTTCCCAAACACTTTGACATTGTAAACTCTCTCATTCTTCCTGGAACAAAGTGTTAGATGTTTTCTCTTGACTTTGGTTGCCTCTTGCACTTCTGTATCAAACTTCCTTGCCCTTTCTTTAATAATGCTTCTTCAGACTCCCCCCTGCCTTATATTACTCAAACACAACCTTTGGGTACAAACTCATTTTTCCTCTACACTTTCATTTCTTCCTGCCCTCTTTCAGCCTATGACTGACTTGCAGAGTATCTTCCCAAGTCCTAGCCTCTCTCTTTCTGTCTGTGTGGGCTGAAATTCAAAGTTCTGCTTTATTATTTTCTAACATTACTCACTCTGCCTTAGCCTGACTGAAGAACTAATTAGATTAGTCACTTTTTGTAACTGTTCACCTACCATCAAACTCAAATTTGTTTATATGTTGCGCAGAACCAACTATGAATCAACATTTAAGCTTCCTCCTTTATTTAAGGTGCAATGAAAGCAGATTCTTGTAGTATGGCTAGAACAGTGAGTAGCTGTAGTAAGTATGCCTTTCACACACCTGTTTGCTTTTGGCCTCTTAGATTGAGGTAAAAATTTGATTTCCCATAAGTGGTTCTCTGTAATTGCTATAACTCTTCACACAGAGTGACGAATAACACACACAAGTCAAGTCTTAAATCCGCTCAGGTGAATAGCAAAACTAAAGAGACAGATCTGCACTTCAGCTAAACTCAATACATTTCTCATCTCAGAGACTGTAAAAATCTCAGGACTGAACTGAACTCTTATGAATTTGATGCACTGCTTATTTCCAGCCCTAAAAATAAATTCCACATTGGAAACAGCACATGAAGAGAAAGAATATAAAAATTAACCAAAAAAAATTGGAATTAAGGTATCTCCTTCAATTTGGATTCATGCATAAAGTTAATAAGACTTCATTTTTCTTTCAGCCAGATTGTCACTTAATTCATTTTATATAGGATAGAATAAGTATTTTTTGTTTGTCTTGTATTTCTGGTTTAAGTCCAGATTGATTCTACACTTAAACCTGCCTCTGGAAAATTAATAGAAGGACAGACTGCAGAAAAGCAATGGATCAGTAAATATCTACGGTTTCTTTCTTACTACTCACTGGATGAATTAGTCTCTGGGAACATCTAGAATGGTATAAGTACTGTGCTTTCCCACACACACACTTCACATCCATGTGTCTCCCTTTCCTGGAGCAAGAAAAACTTCACTGCCTCAGGATAGTCTGTTTTAGTAAAAGAAGGTTACATTCTTACCTCACCCTACTCAGTGAGTGAAACTAAACACAAAATAAAATCCTCTAGGCAGCTCTCATATTACAAATTGCCTTGTCTTCCTTTCACCTTCAATTCATTAACAGTAGTAACTAGTAAGAAGGAGCACTTCTCTCCCTACCCTCCCCCCGCAACCCCCCCCCCCCGCCCCAGCACGCGCCCGCCCCCATCACCCCACCCCATATCTTGTGCGTCCTTTACGCATCGTCAACACT
>WTSP01011982.1:573-31986 GCA_025331215.1 Actenoides lindsayi
AACGACCATGAAAGCAATGTGCGTGTGGGGTGGGGAGAAAGGAAGGGGGGTGTGGAAAAAAAAAAAAAACAAAAAAAAGGGGGGGGGGGGGGGGGGGGGGAAGAGGGGGAAGCAAAACAACTGTCGTTTTGGACATAGCCATGAGCCTCAAGTGCTTCTTACTGTTCGTTGAGACTACTTGACTTCAGCCAGCCCCTCGTCGCCTTCTTTCCGTCCCTGTATCTCCTGACACCAAGCCGTGGGCAGCGGAGCAGGGGGGGTGCTGCCCCCGCGGGGAAGGCAGCCGGGGGATGCGCTGGGCACTGGGGAGGGATCGCGGGCGAGGGGGCTGGAGAGAGGCCGGGAGGGGGCCGGGGGCTGCTGCGGAGCCGTAGGTCTGTACTGCAAAGCGATGCATCACTGTGCCAAAAGAAACCTTTTCTCCTGTCCGGCAACTAGCGTTTCGCGAGGAGGGAGGACATTAAATTATTTATAAAAGTAGTGTTTTTAACACAAAGAGAGTGCAGCTTTTTTAATTAATTATTGTTCTTGAGGGGGAAGGGAGTGGGAGAGGGGAAAGGGCTCAAGGAAACGTCAGGCGTTTTCTCCTGGGCTGGTTGATGTAACTTTAAGGCCAGGACCACTGCTACTGGAAAGAGAAGAGTAATTTTTTTTTTTTCGTATTTTGTTTTCGTGTTTGTATATAACATATGTGCGTACGCATTTTATCGACGCTCGGCCACCATGGTTTTTCCTCCCCCCCTTTTTTTTTTTCCACCTTTCTCCTCTCCCCGAATAAAAGCTGCCCCCTCAATAAAGACGGTAATAAGGAGAAGAGCGTGATGTCTGTGCTGGCGTGGAGGAGGGGGGTCCCGCAGAAAGCGTGGGAGCCTCGGCCTGACCGTTCCCCATCCCTTCGGGCGGGTGGAGGTGCTGCGCACGGACCCGTCTGGATTTGTCCACGGGAGGTGCGAGAGGTTCCCGAGAAAGGGTTTAGAAATCCTCTTCAGTTCCTCGAGTCAGATCAGCTCGCCACGCCAGTGCTCAGCCCTGCAGAAAGACAGGCAGATGTGCAGGCTGGCAGATGTGCAGACAGATGCGCAAACTGGCTGCCCGACTTGGGGGCAGCCTGGGGAAGTCTTGAGCATCTGCCTGCCTTTTTGTTATTATTCTTTTTTCACTGTTTTTTCCTTTTATTTTTTTTTTCTTTCGAGCCCCCGAGAGACAGCAGGAAGGAAAATCCGGTTGTCACCTCTCGGTCCAGACAAAACTCTCTTCAGGAAGGTCGTTGGCACGACCGGGCTCCAACTTCCCTGGTGGGGACAGCCCTGCTGGCACCTGCCGCGGGTGAGGCCTCAGCAGGGTGAGAGCTGATGGATGTTTGCTGGAAATAAAAAGTTCACCCGCATTGCCTTCTCCCGACGCATGTCACGTTAGGCGGCTCCTGTTGCCAGAAGTGGTCAGGAACGTCTCAGAAACCCAGTCGGAAAAGGATGGGGTTTAACTGCCCTTGGTACTGGATTACAATGTAGTGGCGTCTCCGAGCTCGAATTGCTTTAAAAAACGCCGAAAGGGTAATTTGGGGCTTGTTTGTTCGTTTGTTTTAATTTATTTTTTTTTTTAGAAAATGATTAAAATAGGCAGGCTTGTTTCCCCTCCAAGTCTTCTGTAAGCACAGATCATCTAAACAAACGATAAGCAAAATTCTGGGCGCTGGTTGTTTGGGCTTTTTTCTAATTACTCTTATACCGGACCCTGGACTTTCTCCCCCACCTCCCTTTCCCTCCGCGCCGGGCTTCAGCCGCTGAATTGCTTCTGTCCTCTTCTCAAAAACAAACAAAAAAAAGTGATGACGAATAGCGACGGTGTGTTGGGAAAGGAAAGCTTCAAACAGAACGATCTGCGGGCAAAAACAGCGACCTGTTTCAATAAAACTCCAGCAGATTTCACGGTGTGTTTAGCTCAGACCATAACATTCATCAGAACATTGCGAGAGATTAGTGACTAACGTATGAAGTAATCCAGCCCTTGAAGGAATTGGTTTTTATGTACACACACACAATTACGACACCATTCTGCCTTCAAGGCTCTGTGCAAATATTAATCTCCCCTTCTATAATCTACCCTTTCCTCTAGCTTGCATCTTAACATCTCCTTCTTTATAGGAGTCCACCTGAGCCATCAGTGTGCAACTGCTAATGGCTCTCAGGTTTGTCGGTCTTTAATAGTTATATTTCAGGGTGTGTTAAAAACACCTTGATGGAAAGTGGAATTTGTTATTACAGCCACGAGCGTGTGTTTAATCAGATATAATTAAGTGTGAGTAGGGATGAATGTGAGTGTAAACCTGCACTCACCAGGAGGACATTCACCTTTTTACTTCTAGAGAAGTCCCTTTTTCATTAAAAAACAAAACAGCTCAGCATCAAAAAATAAAATTAAAAAAAAAATAAAATAAAAAGAAGCCCTCAGAGTTCAAGACGCACCTTGTTAATAACTATTTATCCTCTATGAATCACAATTTTTGGGTGCTCTGGGATACGTACATCAGCAGTGCAGTATCAGGGATATCTGTCTGCTTTCCTAGCACTTTTTCAGATCTCCTCGGCAAGTCGGGGTCCAGATTCGGGGGGACCCCGTGGCACCCGGCTGCCGGGAGAGGCAGAGGGAGGACGGGCAGGTACCATCTGTCTTCTCCGACTCTTCCTGTCCGAGCATCATACCCTGAAGAGGAAGCAAGGGACCGATTATTCCTAGTGACCTTTGGGTGGGAATTGCCCCATTCACGACCCTGCTTAGACCATACCTCCATTTCTGAGCAAGGGAGGTGGACCGGTTCGTTCACACGCAAGTGAATTTAAGGGGTATGTAGTTTAAAAACCCCGGGGTCTCGGCTGTCATCCCGCCCCGGGTACCGGCAGAGGCGGCCGGAGCAGAGCCGGCAGAGGGGCGGGGGGCAGCCGGACTCGGCGGACAGGGTGCAGCCTCGGTGCAGAGCCATAAATCCGGGCTGTCAGCTGTGACAGACGGCTGGTGAAACACAGCACCTGTCCAAACACTTTCCAGCAGCAGCAGGTAACCAGAGAACCCACACTTCACATATTTGTGTGGAACAAGCACATTAACCATTTCACAGACCTTCCCAAACCAGCAGCGTTTGTACATCTGAGCACTTTGTCTTTCTTAACATCTAATAAATCAGGATGACAGAAGAGAGACAAACAAAGCCTTTCCCCTTCTGATATTTGACACAGCAGCAGTAAGCCAACACTCTTGCACCCTGTTCTTTCAGCCCTACATCACCCAGAGCATCTGCTTGTTGGACTGGTGCAGTTTGGTATGCTTGAAAGATTTTTACAGACAAAAATTATGTCAGTGGCACAGTAAATCTGACTGGCACAAGGCATATAGCAGTCCATCGGTATGCGAGAGGATCTGCAAACATCCCATGCTAGGTGCTCCCACCCCTCCACACCTACTTTGTGCACACGGTGGAAAACGCAGTCTGAACAGAATGGCACATGAGTTCTGGCTTCAGCCGCATTTCTGAAGAGAGATTTGAGTTTCCAAGTAAATATACTTTGATTTTGAGACATCTTGTTCCATAACTGTTTAATCTCTTGCAGGTTTCAAATGTCTTACTGTCCTTCAAAGAGCAAAAGTCTTACCTGACAATCAAAATATTATAATCAAACATCTGGGCAGGGCTTCTCCCAATCCTGCTCCCTTCTTCATACTTGATAGTGCTAACGCTAGTTACCTGAATAACATCAGTGCCAAGCACTTTCCTAAATCTCTTCAGATTTCAACCTAGTGAGCAGCAGAACTATATAAACTCCTCTTTTATGGATTAAGACCACGTTAATACAAAGGAGAGGTTTAAGAAGTTTATGCATTTCAGGAATTATTATCTGCCAAACATGAACTCACAGAAGCAGCAAGCTTGCAGAAGTGGTCTGTGGATAACAACTTTTAAGTATCACTCAGGGTGCACGTAGCAGGATAATACAGTAATGCTGTGCCTGTTCTCCATTAGAGCTGGGGCAAAGCATTACCGTAGTGGAGATATGATAGTATGGCAGCATTTTGATTGCTTTATTTTTCATATCACAATAATTAACCCATTTCTTCATCAGCCAGATCTGAGGAAGCCAGAAACTTGCTTTCAGCTGGTCCTGGTTTTGGCCAAGATAGGGTTAATTTTCCTCCTAGTAGCTGGTGCAGTGCTGTGTTTTGAGTTTAGTGTGAGAATAATGTTGATAACACACTGATGTTTTAGTTGTTGCTAAGTAGTGTTTATACTAAGTCAAGGACTTTTCAGCTTCTCATGCTGCCCTGCCAGCGGAGACTGGGGGGCACAAGAAGCTGGGAGGGGACACAGCCAGGACAGCTGACCCCAACCAGCCAAAGGGATATTCCAGACCATACGATGTCATATCTAGTATATAAATGGGAGGGAAGGGCTGACTGGGGTCCACTGCTCAGGAACAGGCTGGGCATCAGTCAGCAAGTGGAGAGCAATTGCATTTGTGCATCACTTGTTTTGCATATTCTAATTAATTTATTACGATATCATTTTCTTCCCTTTGTTATGTTAAACTATCTCAACCCACAAGTTTCTTTTTCTTTTATTCTCTTCCCCATCTCACTGGGTGTGGGGGAAAGCAAGTGAGCAACTGACTGTGTGGTGCTTTGATGCCAGCTGGAGTTAAACAATGACACAGCTTTTATACTCCCATTGACCCACAAGACAGGATAAACAGCCCTTCAGTATCCCTAACCCTTACTCAGGAAGTCCACTGAAATCAGCCATTTTATTCAAGACCGATGTCCACACAGCAAGCACCAGCTACAAGACTCAATTTAATACAGATCTCCAGCAAAAGCTCCTAGGTAAGAGCTGGGCTTTTTCTTATCACCTTAATTTCACACTAAGTGCCAAGAGGACTGGAAGGGGATGGATGCAATTTTGTTTCAGGACCTTGTCCATTTTTTCCTGCCCCAAACCCTTTTCCAAAAGGGTGATTCTTAGGGACAGGATGTATCAGGCACAGAAGCCCCTTAACAAAAGGTCTTTTCACCCCAGAAAAAGGCACATACAAAGAACTTAGATTCACAGGCCCTTCACTTTTCACACCACACCCTAAGTAACCCGAGGTGAAGCTGTCTACACCACCACGGTCCCACATGGAAGGGTACAGCTTCTGCACTAAAGACAAGATTTTGCACAATTCTTCATTGAGCTGCGGGAAGCATTTCATTTAATAACAGACAAAAGAATCCCTTTATTTGCCAGGCTTTTTGCCTTTTCTGCACGAAGTAAACAAAAACAAAGTTGAAATTCACCTCCAGCCAGACTCAAGGCACTAAGCTGTGATTTCAGCCAGGGTTCTCCTATCCTGTTGCAACTTTGCTGAGTGCTACAGAAGCTCTTTAATGATGGGGTGACTACGGTTCCATCTTTCATTTACATCCTAGAGAGGAAACATTTTCCTTTTCAATAAACTCATCTGTCTTCATTGATGACTCTCAGAAGTTGCAAAACAAGCTTCAGAAAAGACATCTATGAAGCCAAGTACCCCATCATAAAGTCAGACAGGTGGCTAGAGGGAGCCTAGTCCTTTCTGAACACTCAAACCTATATGAGTGCATCATTTAGGTTACACAGATGGCCAGCTTCAGAAAGCTGGTAATTTATGTAGTCCCCAGCCCTGTATAGGAGCTAAACATTGCTGCTGCCTTGAGGAAGTTTTACCTCTACATATCTGGATGGACTAGGCCTTTGTCCTCTTTTCCAGAGGCAGAGGGAGTGCGTACAAGGAAGGACTGAGGGAGCACCATCATAATATTCGTGCTCTTGCACCACAGTGTTGTTTTCATTATTACATGTTTCACAATTCCAGAGCTCTTTCAGGCAGAATGGCATATGAATAACCTCCTTTGCTATGGGGAAAAGCAACACTTCTGCAGGTTCTTTCCTTAATAGCAGAGGATATTCAAGATGGAGAATTACAACTCTACTGTTCAGTAAAATGTCTTTAGCAAAGTATGTGGGACCCAGGACCAAGGACCACCAGTTAGAAAAACATGAGAAGAAAGGAAAAATAGCTTGACACCCAATTTTCCGAATTCCACTGTAGTTGCTTCCTGATCATAGCTATCCAGTGAGTACAGGTTTATAATCACTACTAAAGGGCTCATAAATTATTTAAGTATAATTTAGCTGGTTTAGGGTCCAATGTGTTTATTTTAGCTGTATTTGAACTGCTGTTATTTTAAGTGATAGTTTGGTACTGGAGTAATACCTCAGCATCATCCGGCAGCCAGTTAGTAACCTGTCACAAACAGTGTATGTAATGTTAACTTTACTATTACTCAAGTATTTTTAAGCTGCTGTGTAGCAGACTAATGCAGAAACCTGAAAGTCCCATTTCCTGACTTTGTGGGGTTTTTTTCAGTAGCTGTTATGAACGACCAGATAAACTTCAATATTCCAAAGAAAACATCAATCTTACTCCTAGGTTTTGAAAAGACAATTTTCTAAGACATCAGAAGTTACTTGTGGCCTTTCAGAGAAGACATATGACATCAATATGTTCATTTCAATTCCTTCCACAGCATTTACTGGTGAAAATTGTGGCATCTCACTACAGAAATAGTTTTCCCTAGATTTCTAATAAAGATCTATGAAAATGTGGACATGAGATGCTTCTAGAATTGCACAATTCACTTCCTTCCAGTGCAGTTTCTTCCTGTTTATTTTTAATAACTTATTAAGCAAGGCAGTAGCTAGTAGCCTTGTTTCAAACATCCTAAGCCATTTCATGGTTTAATCCGAGCAGCAACTCAGCACCATGCAGCCACTCACTCACTCCTCCCTGTTCCCAGTGGGAGGGGGAGAGAATCAGGAAAAAATAAAGAACGCGGGAAACTGAAATATGCTGAAATTAGTTGCTGCTAAGTACTGCTTATTCTAAAACATCAGGGTGTTATCAACCTTATTCTCACGATAATGCCAAAGTACAGCACTGAAACAGCTACTGGGAAGAAAATTAACCCTATCCCAGCTGAAACCAGGACAATTATGAATAAGAAACCCCATGAAAAGACAGTTTTGTGAGAAAAGTTGCATCCTCAGGCAATAACAGATTTTCAGTACTTGGTATTCCTAACAGTAGTGTCTAATGAACTTCTCTTTCACCACCAAGCAACTGCTGTTGCTCTGGGTACTTCACACAGCCATCTTCAATGCAGTGGTACGTGCTCATTACTCATCCTCATCATACACCGCCAAAGTAATTCCCCTCTTTTTGGCATATACAAGCCACAATTAGCTGTATGTTATCATCACATTCCCCATTAATCACTTAGCAGAACTGTACAGACACACAGCAGCCACCTTCTCACTTTTTCCTCATAAGTGAGTCCAGGAAGGCCCCCAGTTATTTCTGATGTTCTCTGAACTCCTCAGGAACGCCTCTTTCTGACTGATCAGAAGGCACTGTGAAGGCATGGCTGTGTCACAACACCTGGAGTCACACGAGGTTCTTCCCACACCCCCCAGCTCCAGAAGAAGCAGATTAAAGAAGAACAAAGAACATACAAGTTATCTTCCAAGCAGCCAGGCTAACACATGACAACAGAGCACATCGGCTGCAGATACTCAATCTTCTCAGCAATAAGGACCAGAAAACCCCCTTCAGTGTAACATTTCAACAGCTTGGTTCCAGCAGAGAAACAACCTTCCCCCTTCACCTCCCTCTGCCCCTTTATCTCACTTGTCCTTATCCAGGGCTATCCTTCAGGAAGCAGAAGAAACTTCTCCCTTGAGTCTAGTCTACAAAACTAAGCACAAAAACACAGAACTTGCCACAGACTCCTCTGATGCACTTGCATCCTTTGCCAAGATGACTTTGCCACAAGCCTCTTGCAGACAGCACTTCTTCCAGACCCTGAATTGGGAAGATTAGGCATATAAACAGCATTTTTTCTGGTCAGAACCCCTGATTTCAACACACCCATCCCATGGCAAAGTCACTGCTGAGACCCTGTCAAAAGCAAAATAAACATGTGCCACTTCCCAAGGAAGTGTGTGCAGTCCCTGGGTCTTCTATAGGTGGCCAAATGAAACACTTGTCAGAGCTTTTCAGGAGGAATCAGGTTTGAATTTCCCCATTTCCCAGGAACTAGACACTGCTCCCTGCTTCTTTACTCCCTGTCCAGGAGATTGGTTTTACCCTTTGCTGCCAGTAAGTTTCCTCCCACCCCATACTCTTCCTGCAAGAGAGAATTTCTTCTGCACATTACTGTTTGTCACCACAGGTGACAGGTTCAAATCTGGCCAGTTGACTTGACAAACTCAGCACATCTTATCTTTTTATTACAGTTTCTTCCTCTCCAGCATAAACAACAAGCAAGGATTGTAAAGCCACCCAGATTACTCTTAGTTAATGTTTGCACCAGTAAAATTGTTAGACACCTTTTTTGTTCCTTGTGCAGCTGAAATCTGAAGACCTAAAGATCCTGTAACTGGCTTGAAGAGAAGCAAAAGACATAATTTTTCCTGGTTTGACATAAATGTCAGGGAATTATGCTGGGTTTTCCTACCAGATGGAGGCAACTCCTGTAACTGAGAAACAGCTGAAGCAGCAAGAAATCAACCAGTTCACACACAGGTTTGTCGAGACTGGAATGGTGCCAAAAGCCTATCAGTTGGTGTAACAGACAAGCATGGGATATAGTCCTAGAGTCAGGGCTTGTGCTAATTTACAGATCTTGTCGTTTACTGTCCCACTCCGAGGTATCATACAAGTCTTTATTTTCAGGTCACGCTGTGGTATCAGCAATTGGTAGTTATTTCATATATATGATTGTTACATAAACAAAACCTACAATAAAACATCTTAAAGCTAATAATTCAAAAACAGGGACCATTGTGCTCATACACCATTATTTCAGCCCCTTTTAATTCAGGGCACGTACCATTGCAAGACACTATTTAAATTACAGGATCACACTGTTTTCCTTCCCATAAGATTCCTGCACTATCCAGTAACTGGTTGTTGCGGGAAGGAAACAGTCTTATGCAATTAGAAGGAACATTGTTCTCAGGGCCCTGACTCAATGGAGTCAGGAGGTTTATTCCAAGTGAGAAAAAGGATGTCTGGGAAAAAATGGATGTTTTAAATACTTAAATATTAGGATTCTAGATGTGTGTAGGAGAACAGAAGTAATTAAATCTTTTCAGCCAGCTTGGTATCAGGAAATATAGAAACCTGTAATAAACCAAGCCATATTTTTTTGCATTTGAGATACCTCTGGTAGTTAGCTTTATTAGGAGCACAAGCAGCCATTACTTGACCAGAATCTATTCTAACACAGGGGACACCGCAATCGAACAAGCAAGCTCCTTCTGGGAATCACACAGACCCTGTCAGAGTATCCTCTTAGAAATGAGGTTTTGCAATTTCCGAGCAGTCACACGAACCCAGACTTCAGTCTAACTCAGATAATAATCTAAGTCATGGGACCCTTCCCTTTGGCACAGTTCTACTCTTCCTCACCAGGATGAGAAGCCCAGCTTCACACACTGGTGCCTACAGGTCTCCCAAATGTGATGAGGTCTGACAAAACTGTACCCTTACATTCATTCTTATTTAATTGCTTGCAAAACAGGATTGAACGCTCCTTGAGATCAATATATTTTGGTTGGTTGCTTTCACAAGCACCATCCAGCCATCTCCTCTGATGCAAGGCCAAGGAGCAGCATCCTACCATCAAAGAGCATGCCTGTAGCCCAGATCCACCAGCCCTCACTATAAAAAGTGCAGCACAGGAGCGTCACAGGGATTTACAACACCAAAAAGAGGACTTTGTGTCCATGAACTCATCCCTAGAGCCTGTTCCTCAAAATACCATATACCACCCTCAGACCATGTCTGCTGTATGCACAGTTTCTGCCAATACCAGTTCCATCTGAGCCCATATACACAAGCCGTAAGAGCTGGCAAGCAGTAAAGAAAAACAAACCAATCATTATATTTCACCACTTCACAACAGCCGTGAGACACTTGAACTGTACAGATAATATACACCTCCCCCCCAAAGGACTGGTAGGAATGGATGTACATATTGCATTCCCTTCTACTTTTGACATATTTCCCATTCAACAGCAAGAACAGACTGAGAAATACTGAAAATGCATTTCCATATATTGACTGGGAAGTGTGTTGTTTAGTTTCAGCCTCACAATTTCATTTCACAACAGATAAAAGATTGACACCAAAAAAAAAAAGAACCCATCTGCTTTCAAGGTGTACACTTATCTACATGACAGATAGCTCCAGCTGATTTCAGCAGGAGTTCTCATGGACACTAAATACCTCAGTCATTCTGCTCTTGTTGGGAGTGGCTCTAAGCCCAGCAGAGCCAGGAACTAAATGTGAACAGCTATACATTAATCTTAATTGCTGCTCTATAAATAGTCTGGGAAAGAAGGTAATGGGAAACCCCAGCCAAGTTGAGCAACCAGAGTCATGAAGGGGTATTTTTGTGTCCCCTGCATTATTAAAAGGCCAAATAAGTGTTCAAATTAGAAGGCTCAAACACTAACATGAAACTTTGCTTTGAGCAAGAAGCTCATTTTGGCATAAAGCCAGAAACAGTCATAAACCTCATTTTCATCTGATAGCTTGATATGTTTTCACCTTTCTCTGCTCTATTTCTTTAAACTCTCCTATATAATAGCCGAAGCTGAGATCTGCATATGCTGAACATGCTGGTCACTTACATAGCAACCGTGTTCTTGGACCTTAAACATTTTACAAAGAACTTTCAGGCCATGACTGCAGCAAGCTGTGAGGGACCCATAGGATTTCAGGGTGCTGAGCTTACCATGGGCCAGGCTGCATCCAGTTCCTCTGATGTTTTCATCACACAGCACATAGATTAAGTAACCAAGCACACCTGATTTTGTGCATTAATAGCCCATCCCACAGACTCTCCAATGTTCTGCCCCAAACCAGCAGGAAAAGTCTCTCTCATACCATGTCACCCAGAAGCCCATGCAACACCAGCCTTACCATGAACAGAAGGAGCTCTTTGACTCCAGTAGGAGGTTAAATCAGTGAGCAACGCCTAGAAGGCCCACCAGAGCAGGTCTTCCAGCAGAACATCCCCTTGATGAACATAATGCAAAAAAACACTAAGCCTTCAAAACACATGAGCATTCTTCAAGGAGTCATGATAGGCAGGAGTCAGACACTCATAGACAGTGACTTATTCTTGAGCAAAATAGAGGAAAGTTGCTCACTCGTATGAGGATCAGGGCTTTGGACACAATCCTGAGGTGCAGAGAGACATGGATTCATGTTCTTCTAAGAAAAGTTGCTTCACAGGCTGTCTGCAGAGATACCAGCTTTGCCCAAACACTACCAACCACTGCTGCCTCTCAGAAAGATCAACAGCAATGGAAGGAGCCTGAGAACGGAGGGAACAACTCAGTCTCCCAACGGCCTTGCTGCAGCTCTGACAGCACATCAGTCACAAGTCAAAAGGTTTATGAGTTTCCAACTTAAACACTCTTATCACCATGTGCAGCTCTGAGCTCACTGCCCTGAGGGTTCCCTCCTGCCCATCAATGCACAGATACATTATCATCATTTTCTATCATGTAAACTCAACTACTGTTCAAATTACACTGATATGTGATAACTATATAGTGTTGATCATTTATATCAGGTTGAAAACATACCTGAGCTCCAAGATGCTTATATGTACAGGCAAGTAGAGAAGTTGGGTAGCCCTGTTTGCATCAGGCTCTTTCCTTACTCTTAGTTCTACAGATTGAGCATATAGAAAACCTTGATAATATGTAAACAGCATTTACATACTTCCATTAAAATAGAATTATAGCAAGGATGAAGCCAAAAGGTGGTTTTCTGTTAGGAGGGAAAAATTCTGTTGGAAATTATTCATGTCTCAGTTTTCATTTGGTTTATTTTTCAGAGACTTGATCAAGGCACTCTGACCTCAAGTCCCCCTGAAGACCATGAAAGCTAGTGGTAGCAGAGTGAGGTTAACAAGGATTCATACCCCATGGTAATCTCCCACCCCACCACCCATACCCAGATCATTTGTAGCTGCACGTACCATTCTTGAAGCCTCATCTGCCACCTGCAAAACAGAAGCATCAGCCCAGCTGAAGACTAACTCCAATTCCACATACAAATTTTCTGGTTTGAGTCTGTTCTGACCCTGAAGAGAGACCACAGGTATCTTCAGCAAGTAGTTATAAAAGTCTTATTTTATTATTAGAGCAGACAGAGAAAGATTTCGTGGTTTAGCAGGATGGAACAAAAGCAGCAGAAGCAAGAGTTATCTTGTTTACCTTGCTAATAGCAAAACATGGCTGAATTCTATAGGCCCTGAGACTTTCTGCAATCAGAAAACCTCCTCTGTTTTAATAGGTTTTGCCTAGCTCTTTAGTCTTAGTCTTTAAGAGTGATCTACATTTCATAAAACAGTACTCTTCATGGCAAACTTGCATGCCCACCATTGCCCAATCTGCTGAGAAGATCAGTGCTGTGTGTTCCTGACGAGCCAGAGGAGTACACAAGGAAGGCTTTGGAAGAGATCTCCTTTCCTTGTTTGCAGCCAGAAGCTATTAAAGCAAGGAAAAGCACTTTCAGAACAAAGCATCCATCACACCTTTTCCCCTTTCCCCCAACAACTTCTATTGTTTAATAGCAGCTTCCATAACTAAAAAGTCATTACAAATTACCCAAGCTACAAGATAGCTTAAATGTTAACAAGCATGTAAAGCCACTGGGGGTAAGAGCCCAGAGCTGTAGAATAATAAAGCAAGACTCGGTGAGATTCCATAATTATTTGTTACACAACCCAAGAAACTAACTAGAGCATTTCTAAGATTACACACCTCTCATATATGATGTCTAACCATGCCAGAAATTACATAAGGCTTTTTATAACATAATCATTTGTCATTAAGAAGGCGGAACAAAGGGCCCCTGTGACCAGAGGTGACAATCCAAGAATTAGTTTACTTAGGACCTGGTCCAAAGCCCATCATAGTGATTTGCATACATTTCAACGTGCTTTGGATCAGTATTTTCCATGTTGCAGAGTTTCCTTTTGGATTTCTCTGGAACTAGAGGACTGGAGCTGCGGAGGAAATAAAAGCAGGCATTTGTTCCTGTCAGAGCTGAGCATTCAAAGCTGGCACAGATTTCGGTGGTAGCAGCATCTGCTTTACATCCTCCCAAAAAAAAAGAATTGCTGGCCACCAGCACTTCAGATTCCCAAATATGGGTTCACATGCTTTCTAGGTATTTCAGCTCTGGAAACACTGACCTATGCAGCCAGCCCTAGCAGGAGTTGCAGGCAGTATCTCAAGCAGTTCAGATTCAGGTGGATATATTTATCTCTATGCATTTTTATGTCAAGAAAAATGCAAAACACATGACCAGCTGTGCTGTTATAGTAGCAAGATGACATCTGTAGCATGGAAATGCATCTCTCAACTGGAAGCCCAGCCCTATCCATCAAGAAGCCCCTCTAGAGAGGAGCAGACCCCCTAGTGAGATAGCTTATCTGTTAGCTTGCAGGTGAGGACTTGACTTTTTCCTCTTCTTTCAGGCATGTTAAATACTGTGGAGAAGCTAGAGCTCAGTGGGGAAATACTATGGCCAGGAAGAAAATAGCCTTCTACGTATAGTCATACACATTGATCTGGAAAACACAAGACTCCCGGAAAAGACAAACAAAGACTTGAAATTGAGTTGGCAGAGAGCAATCTACAGGATCTGGTTCAAAGCCATCTCACCATGGAAGCATTGCTCTGTAGCCATTACCATAATGTACCCAGAGTCGATACACATTATGGGGAAGGGGGGAAATCAGCTCAGAATATAATACAGAAACTTGATTGTTGTGGCAAATGTAGACAGGGTCCAGCTGTGAATTGCCTTTTCCTAGTATCCTAAGGTCCTTTAGATGAAGCTGTAGGATCCATGTACTTTGTTTTGTCCAGGAAAAAGAAAGTTTTACAGCTCTCAGAGAGGTCTGCTTGCAACTGAGCAGGGCAGCCCCACTGTGCACTCATGGGATTTTCCTTGGTTTCTGGACCTCTGATTTTGTCAACACTCACATCCACACCCCCAGGTGCTTTCAAATTAAAAGACAGGAAAGAATTTTGTATTACTTCTTGGACACAAAGCTGAACACCTTTTGGATCAAAGGGAATTTAGATACTTGTTGAAAAAGGCACTTTGAGCCAAGATGGGTTTACCTTCCAATAGGAACATCACCATCCCTTACATACCTTGTGTCTCTTAGCTAGACATGGTAAGAACAAACACAGTACTATAAGAAGTCAAAACACCCGCATTATTCTTCCTCCCACATTAGCTCGAGCAACACTAATGGAAATGTCCAACTACTTCTTTCTCCGTTTGAAGCCAGTTCGCTGGCTCTCCCTTGGCTGATGATTGGCACACCCAGTAAGAACAAGAAGGAAGCAAAGTGGCTGTAGAGGTGTGCAGATAACCAAGGCAACACTGCAGCCTGCAGGTGCCTTTGAAGATAACACCAGGACACACCTGGGGACTCCTCTGTTCTCCACTCCCAGAGGAGAGCACCCTGGCAGTGACAGACTGGAGGAGCTTTTGAGGTCACTTTAGTGGGCTAAGCGTTAAGTAGCCCAAACTAAATGCTTCAGGCTGGGTTCATAAGTAGAGAGAAATGACGACTTACCTTTCCTCACCTCCATTCTCAATAACTGAATGCCTTTGTGAAGCTTATTTATGAAATTCTTTGCTCAACCTTCAATGTTTGCATTTTACTTGTAGGGGAAATGCTAGAAAACCTCAAGCTGACAAACAACAAACGCAGTTGTACATGAGACTGGAAGGAAATTGAACTGAGAATGAGCACAGATGGGACCAAATAAGCCAATACTCTCATAGTCACCTTTAACTTAAGAGCCAGATATCATCTCAAAACAGTCCCATTAATCAGTCTGTTAAAGGCTACTTTTTTAAAGTCTATTGTCCGCCTCCACAGCTTTAACATATTCTTTTTCTTGGAAGCCAGGTGCTCTGCCACAACCATTTTCAAGCTCTTCCAGGTGATCAGCTTAACTTACCTCAGAATTTCAGATCCTTTGTCAGTGCCTCCAAACAACAAGAGCCAGAAATATAATAGCATCTTCATTTACTGCTTTTTCCACATTCCTACACAGTTAAATAGTCTCAGCATACAGCAGGAATTTGATTAGTTTTGTCCTGCTATATTTTTTTAATAAAACTACTCTGCCTGCCTTTTAATGCTTTTAGTAGTTACTCAAAACCAGATTATGCTCTGCCTCCTCTACTCAGTTTTGTGACCTCCAGGAGACTTCTAGATTTTTACTTTCATTACCCAGAAGCATTCAGTAAACTTGCCACTCAAGCCTTCTCCACAGAAAATATATATATTCTTGGCATGCAGAGCAATCATTCACTTCTGCTTCACCCTCACCTTTGCAAGGCAACTTGTTCTGATAGAGGAGTTCTGGAATGCATCTGCCAGGTCCCTGTGATACCTCTTACAGCATAGCTCTGGCTGTGGTCTAAGGCTCTAAATTCTTCTTGTTTATTGCCATACCCTTGGCACATTAGTTTAGAGCTCAGCTCACTGCCCCGTTATTCTCAGACCTGTTTCTCTGGTGGCTTTTGTGGAGCTACTCTTTCTTCCTTCCATAGGTCCAGGACACTCGTTTACCTATGGACTCCTAGCAGTTCTCCCTTCAAGTCTAGTTCAGTCTTCTGTCTGGAAATGTTTTTCCCCTGCTTAGCTAATTGGACATCATTTTTTATTTCTCGAAGCGCCAGTTCATCATCAGCAGGCATAGAGCAACCCTGTGGGGCCCCTTTGCTCAACTGCATGCTCCCCTCTGGCACATACCAGTCCCTTAGGTCAATGACGGGAGCTGTGACTCCCCCAGACCCCAATCACATTTCTAGTCTGGGCAAGGTCACACTTGGTTGTGGTGCCTCTGAATTGGCATGATAAAAAGCAGTCAGAGGAACACTATCACAGCTCCTCTTCCCGTGGCAGCTCAAGCATCTGTCCTACTACCAACAGGGAAAGCAGTCCGAGGACTCTTTCTGTATGCTTCACAAGGCAGCCACTGATCACCACCCACACCCCCTCTTTTCTCAGCATTTTAGACAGTGGAGTCAAAACACCTCCACCTCCTCTTCTGGGAGCAGTCCTTCACAGGCTCGCATCCTAAAACCACAACTTGTCTTACCCACACCCTCTACCTCAACTACTTTTAATAAGAGCATATTGGTAAAGAATCACTCACCTTTAACTTCAAAGATACCAAGAACCCACAAGGTTCAGACATTCATCAGACCACTTTCCGCTGGAGAGGATAACTCTTTTTTTCTTCTGTCACTTCTAGACTCTCCAGAGGCTAGAGACATAACTCACACCATATCTACTTAATCAGACACTTAGCTGCTGTAAAACTTACAAACAAGTCCTACAGCAACTCCCCTCTCTGCAGACCACAGGTTGCCCCCAAACAGCCCCAGTCTGTGTCCCATCCTCATTTTTATGATTGCCTTAATCAGCAGCTCAGACTCACAGCATCTGCATCCACCTTCCTCAGCCTTGTATTCCCCTCAGACCAGGTGCCTCAGTGCAGTAAGCAGGTGGTTGTTCTACAGGTGGTCTTGCATGTTTCTACAAGTGTGTGGTTGATGCTGGGTCTTTTGTCCCTAGTGTGGTTCCTAATATCATAGGATCTCTCTAGCACCCTTCTGATACATGCTCAATTAAATGAGGTGCAATGGGAATGGCTTCTGTTTTGCCATGTTGTTTCCTTCTTCTGTATGCAGGTGGGTTCCTTGCACTGCTTGGTGGGCACCACAATGACACTGGATGGTTCCAGCTGAGTGCCAAACACACATGGAAGGTGGAAAAGAATATGAAGCCATAGCAATAAGATGGAACAGTGTCAACCTCATAAGTTCAATTTATTATATGTTTTTCAATATTCCAGCAAGAGTTCCTTAACTTTATGTACCTTTGAGGTGAACTTAGAAGTTTTGAAAATTCCTGTGATTTTTCAGCATCTCCAAAACTAACTCCTGGTTTTTCTGCCCCAAAATTTCCCTATGCACTTGCCATCTTTCTTAAATATATTGAGTCACAATCTGTAAGTGAACTTGTAATGTGGGATTTCTAATGTTATCCTTATGGCACAAGTGGGCAAGAAAACATACTGGGAATATTAAGTGTCCATAGTATGCTATATTTTCAAGATGGAACTGGAGCCAAAGTTAAGATTGAGTTTGAATATTGAGTTTAAGAAGAGCACAAAGCTGTAGAAATGTCATTCCCTGCAACTAGGGTTTTTTTATGATTATTGCTATGTTAAAAGTTAGAAATTATTTTTGGAGTTGGTTCATTTTTGTTTCTAGTACTCAGTCCAAAGCTGTTGACATTAGTGGAAAGTTTCCAGTTCAGAATATGATTTGGGCCAGTCTTTCATGGCATATTTTTATTGAGAAAACACAGAAGTAGAAAAAACTGTGAAACCAGAGAAAGTATTTCAGTGTTAAGTACACTAGGGTAAATAGGGATAAAGTGGTTCTTAACTGAGCCCTGAAAGTGCCTTCAGTGATTCAAGTGAGCTCGTACAAAGGGGCTTTTTTGCCAGTCTAGGAAGAAGAGCAGAATGTAACACCCACTCTTGCACTTGATAGGAAAACCATCTTGAACCCCAGAGTAGCAGAAGAGGACCAACATATTGCCTGGCTTCTGAAAGTCTTAAACATCCATCCAGCTGGGTAGTGTTGGCCAGTTAGAGACAGGCTCTGTGCAGAAAGACTCACCAGTCCAGATAGGTAAGACAAAAGACAATAAAAGAAAAGCAATCTTATTATCCCCATTTTATGGGTAGGAAATGGAGCTCTGAAGAAATTAAGTGCCTTGCTCAAAGCCATACAGGAAATCAGTGTCAGAGGAAACGAATGCAAACCTGAGTGTCAGGGTAGTTCCTTCCTCTTGATACCATTTTGACCATCAGGGCTGCTTCCAATTAAGTCTTTTATTGAGGACATCTCTTTCTAGTTATGCTTTTTTTTTTTTTTTATTGCATGTTGGACCTGTAGAATTACGAGTGTCTCCAGCCAGCTTCTTTACTGCGCTTTATGAACCTTAATGAGCCCCCCCAGAAAGCTGAACTCCCTCCATCGAGGGGGAAGGGAGTGAGAAGCAGAAATAGCAGCATTGTGTGCGGCTTTTAGTGTGCGGCCCAGGTTCGTGGAGCGGTGTGTAAACAATCCGATTTGCTGCGTTTAAGAACAGGCACAATTTTAGGAAATCCAAACACCCTGTTAGCCTACTGACCTCTAGATAACCTGCTTCAACAACAATGAAACTTACAGTGTGCTGGGGAGGCGGAGGGGCAACACTGGGAAGATGCTTTGCTGCTGTAGGAAATGGGCCAAGCAAAACTCTCTCATCATATTTGATGTTCACTTGATGAGTCTGTAAAAGGAGAAGAGTATCAGCTTGCTAGAAAAACTGTTTCCTGACTGAGATTTGCAGGGAATTTTGCTGCCCCATAGGAGCCCAGGCCCTAGCACAGAGATAGGGTGCTGCCTGCGCTTGCCTAGGTCCTCTCACCTCAGAACCCTGCTTTTCCACAGGCCTGGGTGAAACGGAACCCAAAGAGAACGTAGCTCCACGTTCTCCACAGCTTTTCAGCCCAAAGGCACAAAGGGACTGTGCAAAGCCCTTCTGCCTTAGATATGTAGTCTTAGTGTGAAATATGGTAACTCGGGGGAGACCCAGAAACATAGAAGTGCCTACAGAATTGAAAACAAAGGGAGAATTAGCATGAAAACCAGGAATGGGGGCAGTTCACATGGCTGCTTGGCAGCACCATACACCCAGTAAGCGGCTGTCTGTACAAACACCTCCAAAGACAAACAGCAGGACCAAACCCGTGCACCTTGCCCAGATTCCTCATTCTGGTGCACGCAGCAAGGTGCTGCTCACGCTGTCACTAACCCATTTCTGTATGGGAAGAGCTATGAGGAGAGCTTATACAGTAAGAACCATTCCCATTTTTCACTGAGGTCTACGCCAAAAAGAGCCTATAATCAGCCTGTGGTTAGAAACTAGCCTGTATTGAAGTGCTTTCCTGACAACACAAGTGTCCCCATCACCTTAGCTCATCTACTGTCCAGAGATGGATACTGAAGGGACTTGCCCAGGGGCAGTGCAGAGGACAGAAGGCATATCTCTTCATTCTCTCTGATCGGGATCACTTTTAGCTGCAGGGAATGGCAATAGTGATCAAAAGGAAATCACAACAGTATTATATCTAGCTCAGCATATCTGGATTTGCAAAGCCCAGCCTTGCTGTACACCACACTGTGGGAATGGATGCAGAGGAGAAATACCATTAGATATGTATCTGCTTCATGGTGTGTATAGGAACCTGGAAGGTCACTGTTTGCTGGCCTGGCCACAGGGGCAGAAGAAGAGAAGCACAGACAGGCTACAAGGAGCACTTTCACTGAGAGCCTGTCTCTGCCTGTATCTCTTCAGTCTTTTGAAAAAATCCCTTGACGGTCTCCTCCCCGTTCTCGGCTGTAACATACTGGAGCTTCATACACCCAACACTTGAATAAATAAAATCAGCACACATGCGCCATGTAGGAACAGCAATAGCCACAAGTACAGCGTTGTAAGAGCAAGAAATCTTGTTCTTTCTCACCTTGTTATGTTGGTCCTGTGAGCCCAGCCATAAAAAAATGCCTTGTAACAATACCTAATATCCAATCTGTCTGCAGCAAAACACATTTTCCATGTAATCTGACTGTATCAAACCCCTATACGTTGCAGAAAGAATTACTTGGAAGGGGAAGAAAGAAGAAACATAGAGCTCTAGGAAAACTCAAAGGAACATTTTATTGTAACATTTATAATAGAAAGCTGGGGGGTTCAGTTTCGCCTCGAGGTGTAACTTGCTAATAAAAGTTCTGGAAAACCTGCTGTGTATAAGAACCCTGGCCTATGATGTCAGAATTCATTATGCACACAGGGGCTATTTACAGCCTTGTAAAGTTGTAGACAAGGAAATTGTTGTTGAAATATAGTTTCAAAAGTTTAAAGGTAATCATTCTATTGATGTACACACCTCAGCTATTGAACAGATCTTTTACACGGTTCTGTGTAAACCAAAAAAAAAAAAAAAATCATATGGCTTAAGCTGTAAACATCCACCCATGTCTCTGTACGTGCTGGGTGTAGAATTATGTCTAAGTACGAGGGTAATGGTGGAGGGTTTATTTTTTATTCAAGTTATCTAGGTAAACCTATAAATTAAGCATATGCATAAGGTGTTCAGAAGACAAACCGGAATCAATTTTCAACGCCCTTTTTTCATTCCCCATTTATACACTTTGAAAATTAAAAAAAAAAAGGGGAGGAAGAAAATCAAGAAAAAATAAGGAAGGCAAAGAACTAAAGATAGAAAGAAACAAATACATTTTCAGCTTTCTAAATATAAAGATATTCCATCAAAAATACTGAAATATTAATTGAAACGCAAATTTTTCATCAGAAAACAGCTGCGGATGCTTCATGTAGATTCAATCAAAATTTGAGGTCAAAGTGCTGATGAGTCTGATGGGTCAGGAGAATCTCCAGGAGCCCCTAGAGAAAGCAGCTACTCTGGGTCACACAGCCAAGACTGGCACTGCTGTGTGTAAAACTGGGGGGACACAGACTGTGGAACGCAGAGTGTGCTCTGCTTCCCTCGATAGCTGCAGGCTGTTTAAGTCTTTGGCTCTAAGCATTTTTATTGCTGCTATAGTGAGTTTTCCATCACTCTGAAAAGGCTTTGTGACCAGATGTTGTTTGTCATTTGTCCCACGGTAGCTGGCAATAATATAATTACAGAAATACAGAAAAATGTGCTCAGCACTGGGGATTAATGGCCAACCCAAGCATTTTCCTACTGAATCACTTTTTCAAATATTCCTTCTCACAGCAGTCCAAATGATTTTCTAGCTCTGGCTGAGCTAACTTCCCAAGCGTTCCAGTTATATTTATTTTTTCTAATGCACTTGTCAGCTACTTCAAACTCCACCCCAACTCCTGACAGCAAGGCCAATCGAATACCCTCTCATTGTGGTTTCATGGGGAACCAGCTCATGGCCGCAGAAATGGACTGCACCCAATGGCACCAGCCCAAAAATAACTGCACCACTTCCACTTTTTTCAATGCGTCTGCATTGTTCCAATAGCACTGAGATATTACTACTGATTAATGCTGCTGTACAAATAACATGCAAAATGGAGGCAAGCTTTAAGGGGTGGGTTTTTTGCCTGCTTTTACTCATGTTCACGGTAAAATTTCCATTGGCTTCAATAAGCTCTATATACCACGCTAGCACTAATACAATTTCATTAACTTAGCTTTTTAGCATTAACCTTCTTTTTAGCAGTGGAAGCAAGTGGAAAATCAAGACCAACAGGATAAGAAATAATCATAGTATCAGGCTGGTTTGCGTGGGAAGGGAACTTTCAAGGTCATCTAGTCCAACCCCAAGCAACTAGAGCAGGTTCCTTAGAACCTCGGCCAACCTCACCTGGAATTGTTCCAGGGAAGGGGCAGTGACCACTTCTCTGGGCAACCTGGGCCAGGTTCTCACCACCCTCAGCATCAAAAATTTCTTCCTTCTCTCCAGTCTGAATCTCCTTCTTTTAGTTTCAAACCATCACCCCTTGTCCTGTCCTAACAGGCCCGGCTCAAAAATCTGTCCCCATCTTTCTTATAATCCTGTAACCTTGCCCAGCAAAATAGTTCTGGGTTTAGAGCTGTAGTTCAGTTTTAGCACTGTCTTCTCACAGAAGTTTTCACACCTTTCCTAACTCTGAACAGCCATTTTGGTGAGTTCACTCTTCTCTTTCCTCTTCCCTCCCCTCCTGCTGCTGCACTTGCTTCTTCACCAGAGCTAGCCAGGGGCAGCGGATGGCTTGTCAGTGATTCAGGGTGCTCAGTGATTCACTCAGGTGGCAACTAATGACAACTGTCAGGAAAAGTCCTTCAAAACAGAGAATGTCTCTGTGCCATCATGACACATGTTCAGAGTCCCAAAAAGCAACAGTACACATGTGGAAAATGAGCAACAGCACAAATCAGACAAGTTTCTCTCACATCCCTCCAACCTTGTAAAGCAAAGACATCACCCACTCACCTATGTGGAGAACACTTACCCTGCCACATCCTTCTCACCTACAGCAGAGATCACCAACATACCCCATCTGCCAATGCAAAGGCAGTTACATCAGACCTCCCTTGTGCATAAATTTCGCTTTCAAAATGGGTTGGCTGAGGCTTCACCTCTGTGTCAGTCACCCTGACTCCACTCAGTGGCCCACAGGACACTGCAAATGCAACTCAACTGCTGTTGATGGAAAGACAACTGCTGGAACTGGGGTGAGCTTCAGGTGAGAAAAACACCAGGGCAAGACAAGTAGCTGCACATGGCACTATTTCCTTTAACATGTAACTAGCCAGTCTGGGCTGCACTTACTGGTGAGTTTATACAGGTGGTTTATGTATGTGCTATCTGCATGAATATATAAAGATGCATAAGTAAAGGTTGTGTGTGTGTGTAAACATATATATCAATACCAATATATATAAAATCTTTTATGGTTTTCCATTTAGGAGCTGAGTAATTGATAACAAGCCTGTTGCTCCTAATCACCAGCTGGGAATGTGCCACTTTCCAAGGCTAGGTCCAGTCTCTGAGGAGAAATAACCTTAGAATAAAAGCAGAGACAGGTTGAAAAGACAGGCAAGCACTGAGAAGTAATCCAGATGCGCACAAATGTCACTGCTAGTCATTTTTAGGCACAGATGTCCCAGGGAGAAGAATGGTCCCGGGTGCTACAAGCACTCAAACTTCTAAAGGCAATGACATGTCTCCACCCCCAGCAACAGATTCATATTTCTGTGTGAAGCTCAGAGACTTGAACGTGCTCCCTCCTCTGAGCCAAATTTCCCCTTGGATCCACAATGCAGATTTCAGGAGTTGGAATAAGTTATTCTTTGGAGAATATATTAGTTACTGGCAGGACAGCTTTGGCAGCAGCTTAATCTTCCAATCAGTTGCTCCACTCACATTCTTCTAGCCTGGAGAAAAGGGCGCGTCCTCCTGGGCCCCGTGTTTCTCAGTGAGAGTTTGTAATAAGACTCAACTTGGAGGGCAAAAGATGTGATGTTTTCTGTTAAACAGATACACTCCTGTTCCATTAAGGCCCACGGACCTTTTCTTTCTTTCTTTCTTTCTTTCTTGTTAGAACAGGAGGAGTAGGAGAGGAAAAAGCCTAATTCAAATCGCAGTTGGATTTTAACAATTGCACACGGGGTGTTATTTGTAGCATATGGAGCAGCAGAGCTGTGCTGCCTTCCCCATGGGCAGACTCTGCCTCTCATGCATGGCATAGGCGGAGAGAAAAACACATTAGCAGTGTCAGTTGTGGTATACCACTTGTCTGTCTTTGACTCCAGTTTGTACTGGAGTTCCACTATGTTCAGCACAGCACCACTCATCACTGGTGTAACTTCACTCAGGCCACAATAGTCCACTGTTAGTCTCCATTCCCCATTAGATGTTCATACTGGACAGACAGGACTGTTAAAGGATGAGTGAGTTTTGCTAACCACGCTTTGACTCTCTGGTTGATGGATCAGATTCTGGATGGGAACACAGAGACTCGGTTGGTACGATATTGTACGATATTGATGCACCGTGTTAGTAGCAGTTAGCACCTGTGGGTCTTCAAACCCTCATCTGCCCCAGAGTAGCAGAATCCTCTTGAAGTTTAGGCAGAACATTCAGCTGTTCAATGTCCTCAGTCTCTACAGCTGCTACACCAAAGACCAATCAACACCTTTTTGTGTCCTTAAAATAGCCTTTCCTGAGGAAGCCCATGCCAAGGATGCATGGAGCATCTGGACCAGTCACAGCACGGTGCCTTTCTCACTTATTCCCAGTTAGGCTGACTTCAGCCTCCAATACAGTCAGTCCTTGAGATACTCCCATCACTCCAGAAATAGTGATGGATTCTGTCGTTTCATGATTTGATGGCAACGGGGTGCACTGTGTGCTAGTGTCTACCAGGGTTTTGTGGTTCTAACATGCCAGGCCATGGAATCCACACATGTCACTCTCCTCTACCCAGCTGGCCCCTCCAATTTTGAGGGAAGTACCCACTATTGGCAACAGGATTTGGGTGGTTTACAGGGTTTTCATCATTTACAGGACTTCATAATTCATCTGAGTAGGGGACAAAAAAAAATAAATTATATAGATGTAATTTTTAAATGGTCCAGCCCCAGAACTATTGGGGAAAGGTGGCCGCTGGGGAGGAGGCTGGGGGCAGAGGGCTGTGGGGCGCGGAGGGGCCCCGGGCCCCGCAGGTGAGGGGTGCGGAGCCCCATTTCCAGGGGCCCAGCGCCACCCAGCGCCGGGAGGGGAAAGGCCGGGACGATGCCGCGGGGCCGGGGGGCTCCCCCGGGGCGGGAAGGGGGTCTCGGCGGACTCTCGGGGGTGTGCGGTCTGTGCCCCCCGCCCGGGGACACTGGGGCTCCGAGAGCACCGCTTGCAAGAGGCATCGTTTTGAAACCTCACTTTTATTTATTTATTTTTTAGTTTTTGCTGTGTTCCCCCCTCTGTAGCGGTGGAAGAGATCGATCGTGCCGCAAAGCCCTGATGAATTCGGGAAAGCAGGCAATAATGGGAAAGCGAGCAATAACGGTGCGGATACTGTGGCAGTGAAAGTTTAAAACAAAAAAAAATAATAATAATAAAAGGAAAAGTAAATCATGTGGACGGGGTTTTGGCCCGGACTCCACATTACAGAAAGGTCAGTGGTATCACTTTGAGGTTGATGATGTAGCTGTTGTGGTCTCAAGTATGCTCCCCTCCCCCTCCCGGAGTGGTGTGCGAGGATTGTATTTGAAAGGGAGGAAGCAGATACCGAAAGTGATGGCTGATGGATTGTCCAAACCCTTCAGGGACGTTTCGTGCGGGGGCTCGTAAGCAGCTCATCAATAAAAGCCTCCCGGATGGAGGAAGGAAAGAGAGAAAGGGTAACGGGGAGGGGGGCATCGTGTGTGTCCCCCTCCTTCCCCTTTGATCCAGTGCGGGACCATACTAAACCCGGGGCTTTGGAGGTACCGGTGTGAAAAGGTGTGTATGGAGGCGGAGGCAGCGGGGAGATACCGCCTGTAAAAGCGCACACCAAAAAAAAAAACAAAACAAAAACCATACAGACAAATCGGGCTTACGGTTCCCTGCCCCCGGCACCCCAACGCGTGTCGCTGAGGCGGGAGGCGGAGGGGCCGCGGCCGCAGCCGCCGCGCCCGGCCCTGGCAGGCTTGCTCCCGAGGTGCGAGCTCGGATTATTACTTTTTTCCAAACTATGTTCGTAAATCATGTAATAACCCGGCACTCAGTAACTCGGCCCTACCTTTGAGTGGGTCGTTATGTTTTATGGGCTTTACTTAAAAATTAATGAAAACCTCTCACGAAAGGAGAGAGGGGTGCTGGGGGGAGAGCAGGGAGCGGGGAAACCTGCTCCTGATTAGTGCCTTCCCCGGCAGCGGGGCCGGGGCTGCGGGCGAGCCGCTCACCGCCGCGACGCGGAGTGAGGGGCGCGCAGAGGCTGGTGGCTGCGCGCATCCCTCCGGGCTCCTTCTTCCTCCGAAACTAAACCAAACCCGCACACTCTCTGATACTACCCCAGCTAACCGTCCGCGGTGGCTTCCCCCGCGTTGCCCACCCGGCGAGACACGCTGCCCTGTCCCGCGGAGATTTCACGCGCGTTTCTTCGGGAAGGGGCTGGGGGCGGCGGGCAGCGGGCTCGGAGGTGTCCTGGGGGGAGACGGGGAGTAGGGAGAAAAGCGCAGCCCTCCCCCAGAGCCGGGAGCACGGCTGGCTCCCTCGCCCCGCTGAAACTGTTTGTCTGCTGCAAATGGTATGGAAAGTAATTAGGGCCGGCGCACGTATGAAAATTATTGACAATGTGTAAAGTCAGAAATCTCATTTGATCGGAATGTAAACTTGGGCGGGGAAGAAGCCAGTCAAAAAGGTACCGTGTGTTCAGATCTCGGGCCAAACCGTGTTCACCCTTACTCGCGGCTGTCAGTGGGGTATGCAGAGCAGGATTCCCTAATCCCGCTTTTCCTACAGCCTTGCACAGACGCGGTAAATCCCCACGACAAGGGCTAATATTTTTGCACTGTCACTGCTGGCTCTTGCGGGACCTTTACCACTGAGACCCCACCGGGATGTGCCGCGGAGGAGGGGGGGTCGGATCCGACCCCCATCTCTTTTGGAGGGTCCCCTCAGGGGTCTGCCCAAACCGGCAGCCTGCCCCCTTACCCGGTAGACCTCCCTCATGGCCCCTCACCGGGCAGTCCCCCCCCGCCTGCCCGAAGCTGCCCGCACTGCGCGGGGTCCTCGCCTCTGCTCTGATCTCGAAACATCCCGCTTCTTATTTTACCCCGCGCCTGTCACGTTTTATTTACAGTGACAGAGGATGCTCGGAGACAAAAGAGTATTTTTTATTTTTTTTTTTTACGTCAAAGATGTTTTATATTTTTGGAAGGGTTGTGTTTCCTTTTAGAGAGGTGACCTATATCCTGACCGCAGTAGGGGGTTTATTTTGATGCTCCGGGAAGTTCAGTTGGAGCTGTGCAGAGTTAGGAGGGGATAAAATCTTTAACATTGTCATCTGGCATAGGAAAAGCAAAGTCTACCCACACAAACACTTGGTGGAAGTACTCGGGGGGGGTGACACTTACAAAACCAACGCTACTATTGTACGCGGAGCGTGTCTTTGTGCCGGTTTTATCGCCGCGGTGTCCGCGCAACTCCGACGGGCCGTTGCAACACCCACGATACGTGCAGGGCAACCAGGCCCCCTCCATGAGTCGGAGCCCCTGCGTCACCCCACATCTGGGCACTCCCTTCCTCCTGTGCCCCGCCAGCCCGGCACGGCGGGGACGGGCAGCCCGGTGGGTCCCGGCAGACCACCCTCGACACCTCCAGCAGAGCCCCGCGGCTGAATGGAGCTCGGCTCTGCTAAAGTTCGGCCTTACGAGCTCGGTTGGAGAGTGGGCACGTCAGGCTGGCGGTGTCTTTCTGCCACGACTCCCGTGCGGGGATGGGGATGGGACGGGATGAAGGGGGTGGATGCACTCCTAGGGGGGCCGGAAGGATGGGGGGTCAGCACGGCAACCAAATCTTAGGCTGTAAATGCCCTCCCGGAAAGTCTAAAACCTGAGGAACTCTTTTCAGTCTATTGAAGAGACCAAAAGCCTGGGAAAGCAGAACCTGTCAGGGGGAGGTGGGAGAGAGGGATGTCTTCATTCTCCCAGTGCTCACACTTTCCCCTCCACGGGGTCCCAGCTCCCTGCGGTATGTTCCCAGGAGCCGGGGTCCGAACTGCGTGTCCAGAGTGGGAGGGTCGGGTTGCCCCTCTTCTCCCACCTGCTGAGGCTGGAAAACACTTCCTTAAAGGTTCTGCTCCTCGGCTGGATTCTCATCCAAACTTTAGTTTCTGTCCTGGTCGTTCTCTCCGTCCTCGGGCACCAAAAAAAGTTGCCCCGGGCAGGAGAGTCGTGTGGCAGGGAGGAAAGATGCAGCCCTTCTAATTCACCATCCCTACTTACATGGAGGTATTCTGACCCAGACTCAGTTCCCCCCACATCTAGGCAAAGCTGAAAAATTTTCCAGGGTATCTCCAGGGGAAGCCAGCCAAACCTGTGCGGCGAGACTCCAGGTAACCCCCTGCCAAACACTACGGGAGAGGTGCCCGCTCTGGCAGGAGCGTGTCTGGTGAGGTTTTTGGGGTCGGGATGGGATTTTTCCCACAAAGAGAGGTAGGCCCCTGCGTTTGCGCTGAATGTCCTTGTCTGCCCTTGAGACGGGAGGTGGCTCAACCCCTCGAATGCCGCGATCATCGCCACTTCGCTTCGGAAAAGGAGAGATACCGACCCTTCAACAGGAGCTAGGAAGAAGGGTCCCGATGGCAGACTTCAGGGAGACATCTATAAAAAGTCACGCCTGCTACCCACTGCGCACGCAAAGGAAAAAAAAAAAAGGAGGGGGGGAAGCTGAAAAAACCTCTCCAAACAAACATCGGGATCGGACGGCTACTGCCAGAGGTCCCGAGAAGTCAAGAGGTCTGGGGAGCAACACAAAAGAAGGGGCAAGACCGCTGCGAGTCCCTCCCCATCCCGGCGTTTTGGGTCCCTCGGCCGCGGCGGGGCTGTCCCCACCACTCCCCCGGGCCACCGGGGCCGCCGGAGCCGGGCGCTCCGCGGCTTCTCCTCGGCTCCACCAGCTCGTTCAAATGCCCCTCGTGCGGAAAGGGATCGCTGTCAGCCGCCGCAGATCGAGATCTAAATCCAGGCACCCTGGAAGGGACAGTCGGAGGAAAATCCTCCAGGGCTTAAGGAAACGCACTTTTACAATACTGGAGGGATTTGTTTAAGTTTCAGTCTCGGGTTTAATTGAAAAAACGCTTCTCATCTGCAGGACCTCAGAGAAGAGGAAAGAGCCAGAAGCACGCAGTTAAAAAAAAAAAAAAAAAAAAAAAAAAAAGAGAGAGAGGAAAAGAACAGAGACAAAACAAAAAATAAAATAAAAAAAAAGAACAAAAAGAGGAAAAAAACCCTTCAAGGTAACCGTAAACATTTATCTTTCGTATTTGTTTCCCATTTTCTTAACTGGTTTAGTCTAAGTTATTTCATTTAGCACACGAAGCAGAGGGGACTGTGTTATGAACATGAAACTGAAACCGCAATAATGAAGAGATTTCCTAGAATAAAAACGATGATTATAGAACAACATCTGAGTAACCAAATCTGCCAAAAAGTTTAATTTCCGTATACTCTGGTAAAACAAACCAGTTGTGCTCCAAAGCTGGGATCAGCTCAGAAATGGATACACCAACCAAAATAAACATCTCCACCAAACAGCAAATGCACTTCTGTGTAATCACAAGCTCTTCAAACCACCTCTAAACTTCTCAGGACCATGTCTGGGAGCCTTCTTAATGCTCTGCCTTAAACCACCGCCTTGCTGCAAAGATGGGGACATCGCTGACGGGTAGAAGGTGGCTGACTGAGTGTGTTTCTCCCGATTGTCGCACCAGAGCTGTGACGAGTGGCTATTGAAGCAGCACGCGGCTGCCCTGCCTCTGTTTTGCTTCCCTGTCCGTCCTGTCTCGCACCGCGGAGAAAGCAACGACACCTTCGTACATAGTGACATCTGCGTGCGGAGTGAGCGCCTCTGCCCGCCCGACTAATATCAATGATCAAAAAACCCGAGCTGTCTGAAAGGGAGGCAGATTAGATTGGTTTTCAGGCAACATTCCCCTGCCTTGCCTCTAACGCGTTTAGCCTCCTGAAGATCGCAGAAATTCTCGGACATGGCATCCAAAGGTGACATTTAGACAGACGTCCCGCCGCGGAAGGCGAAAAGGGATGCTCGCTCTCCCACCTAGAGAAGGGAAGGTTGTTTATATATTAAAAACACCGACATTAAAAAGAAAAAATCCCAGTCGGTTGTTACAATGAGATCAGGAATCGCACCGTCGGCCTCCCTGCCCCTGCAGGGTAATTAAAAAAAAAAAAAATAAAAAGACTAAAAACCCAAAGAAAGATAGATAGGTAGATAGATTGTTGTTGTTGTTATTATTATTATTATTACAATGTGAACAATTTAAATCGATGCCTCAGGAAGGGTAGACACGGTCTATTGACCAGGCGATTCTTTTTTCTATTAAAAATGTATAGTAAACATCGCCGGGCTTGGCAGTGTTTTTCTTAGCTGATCCTCAGATACAATCAAGCCATTTTCGGACACATTCCCATGTATGTACCAGTGGTGATCTGGAGGAAGCTGTCGACGCCTGTTCAGTTAATTTAGGTTTTCTTTGTCTAATTACTGTGGAGCTTAGGGAAAAGGAGCCGGGCTCAGGGCAGTAAACTGACACTTGGGCTCTGTGTGTGGTATCCAGGCAGAGTTTGATGGAAAAAGCCTGCTTCCACTCAACTGCAGGTCACTGTCTGGGACCGGCCCCACCCCCTCCGCGCCCGTACCCACCAGCGAGCTCTCAGCACGGAGCTGCGCTGGAGACAGACGGAGACACAGGCACACACACACAGCTCTGCAGGCACGCTGACACGGCGTCCCGCTCCGCCCGCCTCCCTCCCACCCCCGTGCCTTCGGTCCAGCATCCCCGCCTGCTCCGCGTCCCGTCCTGCCGCCGTCCTCCTCCCGTCTCCAGTTTGATCCTGGAGCCTCCTCCATCATCTGGGAGCGGGCCTGTGCCTCCGCAGGCCCCTCTTCTCCCTGCCCCCTCCGGCGCCCCGTTTTCTCCGGCAAAACGGCGTTTGCCAGCACGCAGGGACCCACCCGCTGCATCGGGGGGACGTCCCGGGGAGCGGAGGGAGGGCGCATCCCCGGTCCTCGGGCTCGACCACAGCTGCCCTATAACATTAATTGCGTTTTATAGGGGGGTGGCAAGGGGTAGAGAGTTTGAGGAGCAGCAGACGCTGCTGCCCAGGGCTCCGCACGGTGGGAGACCCACGCATCCAGCGGGATCCGCGCCCGTGTGCCCCGGGGCGCAGCGGCGGAGCTTCGGGCTGGCAGCAGTTCCCCTCGCCCCCCGGGGCCGTGACGGGGAGTAGCGGGCAGAACGGTGCCGGAGGGGCCGGAGGAGCCACGGGGAGGCTGTAAACGGTGTCGGCGCGGGGCCTGCGGAGAGATGGAGCCGGGGATGGAGCCGCAGCGGCAGCGGCTCCTGCCCAGATGACGGGTAGACAGAGCTGGAAAGAGGGTGGTCTCTCTCTCTCTCTCTCTCTTTCCCCCCTTCTCACTTCCCTGTCTTTTTCTGTCTATCTCTGCTGATTTCTAGGGCGGATTCGGGGGGGGGGGCTGCGGGAAAAGAAAAGTTAGAAAAAAAAGGGGGGGAAAAAAAAAATCGCAGCTAGCTGAAGGAACTGAAAGGCGGTAGCGCTGTGTCTTTTACGTAAGGAAAAACAGTATATATGAAAGAGTAACAGTGCGGAAGAGATTGGAGGGGGGGCTCTTGCGCTTCCTCCCCTCGCCGGATTAGGCAGCGGGATGGTCCCCAGGTGGGGGGCAGTGGAGGAAGCGGATCGGCGCTGACCGGAGCCTCCGCGGGCGGTGCGGGGAGGGCGGGGGCCGGGCCGGGGCCGGGCCGGTCCATCCCGCCCAGTGCCTGGCTCCGGCGGAAAGCAGAGGAGCCATTGCGCAAGGGACAGCGGAGAGGGAGGCGCAGGGCGCTGCCGCC
>WTSP01011983.1:0-16930 GCA_025331215.1 Actenoides lindsayi
TTTGTTAGGTTTTGGTTTGGTTTTGTGTTTTGTTGGGTTTTTTTGTCATTGTTTCGATGTGTTGGTTTGTTTGTTTGTGTTTTGTTGGTTAGTTGGTTGGTTTGGGTTTTTTTGGCCCTTTTAAACTGCCTCCTGAGGTGGGGTGCTGAGCACTGGGGTCCTGCCCGGAGACACCACTGCAGAGGCCCAAGCTCAACATCAGGCTTCCTTCCCTGCAGCGTGCTCAGGGCAGCAGGAAGCAGCAGTGTCTGGCTGCTGGCTGCGGGTGCAGGGAGAGCCGCAGCCCTGCGCCCCAGGAGCAGCAGCATCCCTCTGCCAGAGTGGCTGTTCTGGGCCCGGCCGGACAGCCCCGCTCCTTGCCAACCTCACACCCCTGCCCAAAGCCCTGCCCGTGCAGGAAACCTGGGGCTGCTGCCCAAGGAACTCGCACTTACAGCCAAAGCACTACAAGCAGAACAACCCGTGCTGCCACGGAGGTACAGGGCCTGGTCTGCCCTCCGAGGCAGCCTGTATGTACACACACACACACAAAAAAAAAAAAACCACGTGTGTGCACACATACATGCAACCCTCTCCTCACCTGCGTGCGCTCTCCACACACTGCCACTGTCTTCCCCAGCTGTGTGGTCCTGTGGCAAAAGGCTGGGACTTGTCCCCAGGGTGATGATTTAGTACTGCACATGCGTTTGTAAAGATTGTACTGCTGTTCGTTTGGTTTGGTTGTTGTGGTATTTTTAGTTCTCTTCTGGTTTTTGTTTGGGGTTTGGGTTTTTATTTTTTTATATTTAATGCTTTTCGGGGCTGACAGCCTACAGAGCAGTGCTGGCCCAGCCAGGGTGGAAGAGCTGCTTCAGTTCAGTGGGACACAGTGACAGCAGTTTCCTCCTGAAACACATCTGCACTCGTCCACGTGCACTCATTGACATCTACACCCCTGCTCTGCCTCGGCTGCCTGTCAGGCAGCAGGGGAGCGTGCCGTTTGCCCCGATCACTGAGCTACTAGACGTGGCTCTTGCTGCAGTCGACTGCTGCTTTTCTAAAGCCCACTGCTGCAGAGCTCTGTTAACTGGTCCCAAGTTTGTCAGCCAAACCCCAGGCCAGAGCTGGGCCGAGGGGCTCCAGCTCACAGTGCACCGCAGCGCTCAGCTGGGATGAGCCGCCAGCAGAGCATCGGCCTTTCATAATGACTTCAGCATGTTACACTATTTCTTCCCCCTTTGCAGTTACCACAGATGATGGGCTTCAGTTTACTAGCCAACTGCCTTTCCTTCATTGTCTGAACCGCTGACTGACTCCGGTGTTGTTTTTTTATTATTATTATTATTATTATTTTTGTGTGCGTCCGTTAGGAAATAAAGGTTGATCCTGTAGCAAGACAAACAGCTCCAGGGAGGCGAGGAGGAGGGTGAGGAGCAGTACACCCCTGTAAAGTATGTGCCTTGCAACATTATGGAAAAGTTTTTGCCCTTTGCCACGTAGTCAGCGTGAGCTGCACAGGCCCCCCGTCCCCTCGGTGCTGGGAAGCAGCCGGGCTCGGCGAGGGGTTTGGCTGCGCTCCTTGCACCAGTTCCTTTTCCTGGCCTCGGCCCCACCTGACTGTGGGCCAGCTCACACAATAGTCAAAAATAAAAACCCCGGTGGTGCCCCAGCCAGAGGCACGCGGCTCCACCCCGCCCCCAGCCCCGCTGCTGCACTGGGGGGCTGGTTGCTGCTGGGGACCCATGGCTGAGCTGGGCACGTTGGAAAGGGCTGCTGCTGGGGACCGGGGGCTGCTGCAGCACCGCATCCTCAGCCAGCTTCCCTGGGCTCCGGTGGTGGAGAGCTCCTCTCATCCTGTGTACTTCTGTTCTGTGTCCCTAGCACTGAAGGCAATAAAATGGTTCTTTTATTTATTATTATTTTGCTTGTTAATATTGTTTTACTTAAGCAAAGGACTAGAAGGGCAGCGCCACCTCTGCTGTGTCTTGGGATGCAGCAGAACTCTGTTAAGCCCAGTGTTGGCACTGCCCAAGGCACCGGCAGCCAGACCCCCTCTCCTGCTTCTGGGTCTCGCCACATGAGAGGTCTCACCATGGGGGGGGGGGGTGTGTGTGTGTGTGTGTCTCACCCTAAGGGCTCTCACTGCAGCCCCTGGTGACCTGAGGGCACTGGTGGCCATGACTGAGCCAAGCTCTTCTCGAAGATGGCCATGGCCGTACCCCACAGCCCTGGTGCCAGGCCCTGCAGCCTCGAGCCCTGCTGAAGTCCCCTGAGCCAGCAGGCCATGCTGTCACTTGCTGAAGTCCCCTGAGCCAGCAGGCCATGCTGTCACTTGCTGTGTGAACTGGCACTCCCCAAACCAACCAAAACCCACCCAAAAAAACCCCAAAAAACTCCTCTGCATTTCCATGTGTCCAGAGGGTGAACCAGACCCAAAGAAAGCCCCAAACAGCTGCAAAGGTACTTGATCTTTTATTACTGACAGCAGGTAAATACAAGATGCTGCCGGGCAGAAGGGGAGGGGCTGTGCCTCTCTGAGGGGGTCCTGCTGGCCAACAGCCAGGAAGAGGGTGAGCAGGGCAGCGAGGGGCAGAGGGGCCAAGACCCTGGAGGGGATGGGCTGGCAGGGGGATGGGGACCAAGGGCTCACCCAGCCCTGCAGCTCCCTGCCCAGGCAGACCAGCACCTGGCCGAGCAGAGCCTTCACCCAGCAAATGGCAAAGGGGACTAGTTTGGGTTACAAAACGAACAAACAAAAGCCATCTACACCTATATACAGCGTCCCCGTCCCGCAGCCAGCTCGCTCCAGATGTGAGTCGGGGCTCAGGACGCGCCCAGCCCCTCAGAGCAGGTCGCAAAGGGCTAAGCCATGGCCAGAGGGGACAGTCCTCGGCATAAGTGCCAGCACCAGGGGGGTTGCTGGAGCTGCACTAGCAGCCCCATTGTACAGCAGGATCTTCAAAGGGCCTGCTGGCCCTTGGCTGGGAAGATGGTCCCGAGAGATGGGAACAGTCCCATGGGACATGCATGTCCTCTGCCCGTCCTAGTAGACATCAGCGTCCTTGCCAGGACCTGGCACCTGCAGCAGAAAGGCCAGCTTTGCACTGGTTCTGGGTCTCTTGCTGATCATCTTTAGCTAAACAGCCCATCAGGAGGACCGTGTCTGAGCCTCCACCCCAGGCAGAAGAGCTGGGTCTGCCCTCCTGAAAGAGGACCTCCTCCCTGTGGGAAGGGAAAGCAGAAGCAAGGTTACAGCAAAGATGAAGGGGGTGATTCTGGCCTGGGGATCGATCTACAATCCACCATAAAAAACCAGCTTGAAACAAAACCCATCATTTACTCTCTGATTTGTACAAAATAACAATAATAACAATAAAAATAATAATAAAAGGTGCTGGTGGCCCCTGGTTTGCAGTGCCCCGCTGTGGCGGGGGGGTCTCAGTAGGCAAAGATGACGTGGTAGGTGACTTGATGCCCATTGTCCCAGGCGTAGAGCAGGCGGTCCTTGGGGTTATAGTCTATCTGGGTGGTGTAGGCATACTCGTTCTCAAAGAGCAGCCGGGGGATGATCTGCGTGTTGGTGTGAGTGTCAAAGGCGTAGGAGATGTTGGCATTCCTCTTATTGTAGCTGTCGACCGCATACAAGACCCCACAGATGACAAAGCAATTTCCATAGAAGTTCTTCCGCAGCCCCGTCCGCCACGTGGTCTCCTTCTGCGTGCTGAGGTCGGCTGCGTTCAGTTTGCTCAGCACGATCACCTCCTGGTTGAAGCCCTCGTAGCTGATGGCCGGGTAGATGACCCACAGGCCATTCTCATCCACAGCGAAGTCTATGTCCGAGTGGCCTCGCCACCGCCATGGCGTGGACTCCTCGTAGGCCACGTCATGCAGCATGGCCCAGGCGGCCACATACCGCTGCTTCAGGTCGTATTTGATGATGTTGCGTGTGAAGGCCCGGTTGTAGTAGAAAGAGCCGTTGTAGACAACGTGCCCTGTCCCGATCCAGCTGTACGGGAGCTTGTAGGAGTTGCTCCAGCGACCTGCAGGGCAGAGACACCTTGCTGGTGAGACACCCCCCGGGCCTTTACTTTGAGGTTGGTGGCCCCACCACCAACACCCTCTGCCCTCAGACCCCTGCCTGCAGTCCCTCCCCAGCCCCCAGCTGCGGCTGGCATGGTGACAAAACAGTCCAGAGCCACCGCGTGCAGCCTGACCTGCCCCCTATTCTGAACTCCGTGTGCTGGGTACCAGTGCCCAAGAGGGGAGGGTCACTGGTCAGGGGATCCCCACCACCGTGCATCATTCCAGGGAATGGGGACACTACTTGGACCGATCAAGCAGCAGTCAGTGCAGCATCGACAGCGACGCAAGCCCACCTTGCTTGAAGTTGTCAAGGTTCCTGAACTCCACCAGCGTGTTCCCGTAGTAGTAGTTGGTGACATAAATTCGCTCCTCCCGGGCCAGGGGGTCCTTCATCCAAGCCCCCTCGTTACGCCCATAGGTGTTCTGGGTGGTGGGCCCCGAGATGGTGGACAGCGTGTCCTTGCAGCGCCCTGTGCAGGCAGAGAAGGGCTCAGGAGGCCCAGGGCAGGGCAGCCACGCTCTCCCTGCTCCCGATGGGGTTCTGCAGGCATCATCCCACCACCACCAGCACCTTGCCCACCCAGCAGGTCCCCCTGCTGTCTCAGCCTGGGCTCAGCCTCATAAGGCCCAGCAGTGCTGGCCAGATCCTGAATACAGCTCCACACCACCTCAGCCATGTCCCTGCCCCACCTCAGTCTGCTGCTTGCCTCGGGTTCTTTTCCAGGGAGGCCTCTTTCTGCCCTGCCCAGCCCCTCAAACTGAGGGAAGACTACAGTAGGTTCCAGAGTTAACAACCAAGTAAACATGGTGCCCCAGTAAAGTGCTGTCCAGCCACCATCTCCATGACACCTCCCACCAGTGACCACATCCAGGTGTGCTGCGTTTAGCAGGACATACTGTGGGCACAAGCCAGCCCCAATGTGCACAGCTGGATTGATACAGGACCTGCAGGCACTCACCAATGATATTCCTGATGTCCTCCTCCTCCAGGGCCTGTTTCGGGGTGGCAGGGATGGTTGAGCTGACTGGCATCGTGGGGGTGCTCACCTCTCCCCAAACTCCTGGGCTGCTCTCTGGGTCAGGGCTTGTCACCACATCCCTCATCCCAGCAGTGGTGGCCACAGCAGGGTCGGAGACAGCAGTGGTGGCCGTGGGCAGGCTCTCCACGGCTGTGGCCACCACCGTGCTGGCTGAGGCTGCTGGTAGCTGCCAGGGCCCCTCCTCTGCCAGCCCCCCCGAGGCATTCATGGTCTCCGGGGTGGGGGTCGGCCGGCTGACAGTGGTGGGGTCTGGTGTAGGCCCCGTGGACATGGCAGGGGACAGGGGCACGGTGGCCATGGTGGCAGTGTCGGCAGCTGGTGGGGTGGTGGGGTCAGTGCCAGGGGTGGGCGGCCATCCCACCGGGGAGGGCTTCCTCACAGCCTCACCCGCCCTGCTGCTGGGCCTCAGGAGCTGGTCCTCGATCAGCAGGTCCACTGTGTTGTCCCCACTGAACAGCTCATCCGCTGCCAAACACAGACACGGGTGTCAGCCCCACAGCAAGCGGGAGCACAAACCCCACAGACCCCCTGTGCTCGCCCCACCACTCTGGATCCTCTGCCCGCTTCTCCAGGCTGTCTTGTACTAAATCCACCCTGTTTCCCTTTTGATTTCCAGCCGGAGAAGGGCTGTGTGAGCTGCAGGTGCCCACGTTAGGAGGTCGGGGAGGCCCCATCAGAGCCATGTCCACCACATCAGGCCAGGCAGAGTAGGAGGTGACAAGAGAGCAATTCAGCCCTGCCGGCTCCCAGTGATGGGGCAGGATGGGGACACAGCTGCAGCGCTCAGCCAGACCTCACCCACCCAACCTCCTCCTCATCTCAGGGATCCCATGGACCCATGCACAGCTGTGCTGGCCAACCTCGCTGGGCTGGCTTTACAGAGAAAGGGCACTTGCCTTGTTTGCCCACTCTGCTGGTCCCTGGGGGCTCAGCCCCCTGCTCCCAGCCATGAGCAGCACCCTGCTGAGCTGCAGGGCAGCCAGCAACACCTCTGAGCCACGTCCCACCACCCTGACCACCACACACACCTTCCGGGCTGACATTGGGCAGGCAGGTCTGCAGGACTAACTGGAGTAATAAACCTGCATTTACTTTTGGGAAGGTGTTGATGCTGGCCGTTCTAAACCAAAGCAGTGACCTATTTCCTCAGTTACCAGGGATTTTCCATGGAATAACAATGCTGCCCTGCTCCCCTGTGCAGGGCTCAACAGTGCCCATCGTCCCCCCGCCTCCTGCCTTCAAGGCCTGCCCCCGCCGTGGTGACCCCACGCGCTTTGCTCACAAGCTCCCGGGGGGCAGAGCAGGACTCGGGGGGCACACAGGATGCAGCCAGCCGGCTGGACACGGCCACAAGCCCAACTCACGCTGCTCCTCGATGTCGTTCTCTGACTCGGTGGACTGGGCTTTGTAGTAGGTGACTCCTCGAACGATGGTGGGCTTGGAAGGAGGTCGGCTCCTCACGTGCAGCTTCTCCTGCAAGAGCTGCTTGTGCTTCTCATCCTCCGGAGAGAGGCGCAGCTCCGGCAGGGACTCGACAGAGTTGATCTGCTGGGAGATGGTTTCATCTTTCAGGTATCTTTCTTCATACCTACCCTGGAAGAAATGCAGGAGATTGTTACAGGATGAGCCAGGGCAGCAGCATTTTGGGGGACAGGGCAGGTCAGACTGGCCAGCTGAGCATTGGGTAGGATGTTCCGTCCTCCCTCCTTCCTCAATGTCAGCCTCAGGCTGTTCTGCCACTGGAAACGCTCCAGGAGACAGCAGGGGTGGCAGACCAGTGCTGCCCCTGCACGACCTCATTACCACCCTGCAAACCCAGGACTCGGTGCTCACTAAGGCACAGGCTGTGGGACGCAGGACACGCAGGCAGAGCCGAGGGACCCTGGAGCAGTGTCAGCAGGGCACGCTCCTCACTGCCACCACTTGCAGGTCCATCTGCCAGGCACCCCCTTGCATGCCAGGGACCGGTGCCGGCGGCTGAACTGTAGAGAGCGTGCAACGTGCACCAAGCTTTGGTAGAGCAGAGAGGCTGAAGGCACCTTCCCAGCAGAACCAGGGACACCCCTCCCCTCCAGGGCAGGGACCCAGAGCTCTCCTCCGGGCAGGGACTGGGAACCCGGCGCTGAGGCAGCCACCAGCTGCCGCAGCTCATGCCTGAAGGATTTCATCTCATTAAAGGAAATCGGAAAGACAGCTCGAAGGTTGAAGTGCTGCCCATTTGGCCAAGAAGACAGGTCCAGGGTTCCTTCGTAGCCCTGCTGCAATTAACAGCAAGAAAAGGGGAACACTGGGAAATGAGGTCACTCAGGGTAATAAAAGCCCCACGCTTTGCTCTCCTGCCTGGCCGGGGCTGGCTGCTCTCCAGTGGGCAGTGGAGCACTGCTCAGGTTACGGCCCGGGGAGCAGGGGCAGAGGGGCTGGGAGCGCTGCCCAACACCTCTGCGGTGGGGCACAGCTCACTCCCTGGCACAGGGTGCGCTGGCACAGCACGGTCAGTGCCATTTCCCTGCCCGCTGCCCCACAGGGCACGTGTGGGAGCCCACCCTTCTCCCTGACAGGGCTTGGGGAGCCCACAACGCCTGTTCTCAGTGCTCGGGGGACCAAGTGCGGGCTGCCCTCACCCCCAGGAGCTGAGCACCCCTGTTTGGAGCTGGAAAGGATGCAGCAGCTGTTCCCTGCTGCCCAGAGGGGAAAACTCCCTTTGCCCTGCAGAGAGGACCCTGGGGTGAAGGGAGGGTGCTCCAGGAGCCATCCAGCATGGATCAGAGCAGCACAACGACCCCTAGATTGCACCACTGAAGCAGCAAGGGGGTCAGGACACCCTGGGCAGGCCTTTTCCCCAAACACTCCTCTCACCCCTCTCTGGGGCTGCACAGAAACCACTGCCCCGGGCAGAGGACGTCCTCGTGCTGAGCAGACCCCACAGGGATCCCCTCAGTCTGGGGCTGGGTGTCAGACTCAACAGGATGCCCAAGTCTCTGCCCACTGGGCACAGGGGCTGGCTAGGGAGGGACGATTGCCCAGAAGGGAGGGCGACAGGCTGTCCCTCCACCGAGCCCCCAAGCCCTGCTAATCAAAGGTTCCAAGCTTCCCAGCGCTTCGCAGCCGGCCCCGCAATGACATCACTCTTTCCGAGCAGCACGGCCGCCGCTGACCTCGAAAACCAACAACCCCACGGGAAGGGGGGAGGCCCAGGGAGCCGCCGGCTCCTGTTCCCTCCTACATCCAGGCAGCAGCTGGGCTGTGCAGAGAGAAGCAGGCTGGAGCTGGAGGCATGGAAATGGGGTCAGTCAAGCTGAGAAGAAAATAACCCGGGGCTGGTGGTCTGCTGGGGGCCACATCCAGGAGACACCCTCTGGGCTGGCTTGCACGGTGGCAGTGACCTCAAAGCAAGCAACCCCCTTGTGCAGTCAATACCTCTGTGTGTGTGTAGGCAGCCTCGGCGTCCCGCTGCAGAGAGCTCTCAATATCAGCAAGGCTGTTGGTGATGAGGCTGGAGCAGTTCTCCCCGCCCCTGGGGTGAGGATCCTGCAGACCCTCCTCCACATTGGCTCCTGCCCGACGTCTCTCCTGCGTGAAGTTCCTGGACATGCCCTAGAAAAGCAAGAGAGAAGAGCACACATAAAGACAGGGGATTTTCCATAGCTCCCAAACCATAGCCCAGAAGCCAGCGAGCTCTGTGCTCCCATCCTAGGCTCACAGCTGCCCTTCTCCATGGAGCTGGGCACTTCAGCTGCTGAAAAGGTGCCCCTGACTCCAGCAGGATCCAGAAACCCCATCCCTGGTGTGCACATCCCAGATCCACTCTTTGCCACAGAGCCCCATGGAGTGGAAGAGTGGCTTTGAGGTTCTTCAACACCCATCTTCAGCCATGCTTGCCAGCTTATAGGAGGAAGAAGAAAAGACAAGCAAAAACGTCTGAAGTGCCAGCCTTGCATCCTTTGCCTTTGGCAGCAAGTTCATCTCCCATTTATTAATCCCACTTTCCTAGCAGGGTCCCATCCTGCCTGGCTGCTGCCTGCCTGTATCCTGAGACAAGCCCTTGAGGTCAGCATCCCATTTGTCTGGTTTCTGTTCTGCTGGTCCTGCCCTGCTGACCGCTCCTCCCCACCACCCTCCACTCCCACAGAAGAGAGGGACAATCTGTGGAGAGAAAGAAAGCCAGTGACCCTCAGATTGCTGCCTTGGGACCAGAAGGGAGCTGGGGCTGGCTGCAGATCATCAGACAGCCCAGGACAGGCAAACCCTTTTGACATTATCAGTCCCACAATGATAAGCACATGCTGTATCCAAGGGATTGCTGCAGTCTCAGATCATCTCTCCTTGGTCTTTTACATCTTAAATGGCAGCTGATTTGAATAGATGGCACATTAATCAAAACATTTTTGCACAGAGACAGGGGGCGGTTCCCCCAGTCTTTCATTTTCAATCTGTCCTGCCATTCATTTCTCCTAAACCCCACTGTGACCTCCATCTATGACCTCAAAATCACCAGCTGATGCACAGTCTGCAAGCTGAAGACAAAGCAGAGACACTGCCTTGACAGAGAAGGCACTAACTCTGTGGACCAAGTATATGAGGGCTCCTTCCCTTTACTGACACCTTTTGTGTCAAATACCTTGCTATACTGGAAACAACCCACAATACCATCTCATCTGCAGTTTTGGGGATGAGCTCAATAACGCAGGGAGCTTTCAGCAAGCATTTTGCCGCAGTAAGGGAAGGAACAGGGGATCTCACAACACTCTCCTAAGAGCAGAGCAGGAGCAGAAGCAGCTTTGATGCTGTCCTCCTTCTGGGAGGATGACTGATTCTGACAGCCTTGAGTCCTTATTACTTATTCCGTTTAATGTTTGGCTTATGACCTGCTTAGGGATAAAATCTGCCTCCTCTTGAGTAGTAAGGCACCACCAAAGCCCTGCCTGTGATGCTGCTTGAGGCCACTCAGCTGCTTTGCTGGGGAGCAGCTGCCAAAAGCACACCCGCCTGGGAGGCCGATGCTTTGAAGCCATGCCAGGTTCTTGTTCAGCATCTCAGCTGTCCATTGTATCAGATCCCGTGGTCGATGGAGGGTGTGATCCTCATCCTCTCAACAGGAATTTACGTGCTAAGCCAGCAGCGGGAAGTGTTTCACACCTGCTGCCTGCACCAGATCTGCCCTGCCCCAGCAGCACTGGGGAATCTCTATTTAATCCAAGCCTCCCCGGTCCTTCTCCTCTCCTGTCCAAGTGCCTGAAGGCAGATTCAGCTGCTTGTTACATGATCCTGCAGCCCTGCTTCTGGGAAATTAAAGATCCAAATCTGTGAATTCCTCCTTCCTACACCTTCACTGCTCCATCTCTGGGCAAAGCCAAACCAAGCTTTCTGCCCATCTGCCTCAACTGTGATGGGCTGTGAGCAGAGCAGCCACACTGCAAGGTCACCCCAATGTGCCCAGACAGACGAGTGCCAGCAGCACTGCTTTTGTTGAACCCCTTGTGCAAGAACTGGCTGGCAGACTAAACCACTCTGGTACCGAAGAAGAGCGCGGTGATAAACCCATGTGAAGTAATCCCTTGCGTCATTTGGCAACACCCAAACTCCTAACCTTACCTTACCTACTCTGACTCAACCCTCAGCAAGGTCTTTGAGGAACATGTACTCCCCACTCACTTGCCTGACATGCTGTGTCACTCTGGTCAGACCTGTTTAAAGGTGACAGCACCATTTTCAGTTTCAGGGTGAGACAAATTAATGGACCGCAGATCCGTAAATCATACCAGAAAGAGGTATTGCCCCCTCCATCACCCCTAATCCCGCTAAATGTGAATGTTAAATAGCAAGAGACCATCAGTCTGTCCGGATGGGGCCCTTTGTAGGGCCCGCAGCATCTCTTGCTCTGGGCAAGCCCAGCTCACCATGCCGTGGAATGGGGCTCACCCCACCACCAGACCCATGGCCACCAGCACTGCAGCAGCGAAGGTCCCCAAGGGGAACGCGCGGCAAGGGGCTGGCGGCACAGCTCCCACTTCCTCGCTCCTCTCCCATAATTAGCAAAGACTCAGTGGCAAACCCCAGTAGCAAACTGGGGAATACACTAAACCACACGGAAAGGGTGGGATTGCAAACAAAAACACTGGCTCTTTTGTTATTTTTAGACCTCAAAACCCCTTTTCCCTCTTTCGGGTCAATCACCGTGCTTGGAAACCCAGAGTCCCCCAGGCAAGCACGATCCTCTCGGCTGTCTCCTTCCTGACCCCGGGATGGAGCATGCCGAGCCTTCCCGAAACACTTTGCGAGTGGAATTTTGGCTTTATAAATCATCGCCTCTCAGCTCCTGGCTGCAGACTAACAGGACTGCTCCACTCCGGCAAAAATGTGGAATTACTGTCCCAGATACGGACCATGGGAGAAAACTCCAGTATTTAAACTGGCAACCTGTTGCTACATAGCTGAGCACGGCTTAAACAGCAAACCCTGTGTCGTGCTAGCCAAAGAAATATTAAACTCTATGGAAGTGAAAATGATTTCACTGGAAGTCTGCTCTAAAAAAAAATAATAAAATAATGGAAGGTACTTTATCTATTTAGCAGCACTGAGGGTTCAGATCTTTTTTAATGCAGGCCAAGATTTAACCTGGTCCTTAATGGATATGTCCTCCTTAGCTGCCAGCAGTCCTGGTAAGTGCACCTCAGCACCAGCCCTGACCCACTCACCCCCACACAAAACAGCACAAAACCACCCAGTTGAGAGCAACTATCACACCAGCATAGACATAAAACTGAGAAGAGGAAAAACTTAACAGTGGGCCCTTTGGTCCCCAAGGAGATGCTTGTCCTGGTGATGCCGTGGCTGAAATCCCATACCCAGTTTGGCCCATGAGGGATGGGGGGAAACTGGAGAGTACCAAGGGAGGCTGATGGGGTGGTGATGTGCTGGGTACTGCCCACAGGGGACGGTGGAAAGTCTAGTGTGGTCCAGTTCAGTTTCAGTCAAATAGTTAATTAACATTTCTTCCAAAAGGAACAAGGCTCTGAATGCACCAAAGGTACCAAGAACTTGAAGAACTTGATAGGAGGACAAGTCCCACCAAAGGCAACAACCTTGAAGGAGAGCAGGACTCATCTTACCGCCTCAAGCTTCTCCACCCGGCCCACCAGCTTGGTTGTGACTGAGTGAAGCTTCAGAAGGTCCAAGCCATAAAAAGCACTTTCCAGCATCTCAACGATGGAGGACAGCTGCAAGGCAAAGGGAGCACCATCAGTCAATAGCACCTGCTATAAAGCACCCTGTGTGGTTTCTACAGCCAAAAAGTCAAGAACAGCGCACATATCTTAGTGCAAGAAGTTTATCCAAAAGCAGGTTTTGCAGCGCTGTTGCGTTACGGCCACGGCCAGAACGCAGTGTGCAGAGCAACGCACGCCACCTCTGCAGAGCTTCAGGGCTTCGGGAGCATGTTTTGGGTGCTGAGGATTGGCAAGCAGAGCAAGGTGGAGCACTGTCCTCCTTATCAGCTCTAGGCAGGCTCTCGCACAAGTCCAAAGGCTTAGCTACCCCACCAGTGACGTGACCAGCAGCAAAAGAGCCAATAACAGAAGAGCAGCTCAAACAAAAGAGAGTCTGAGATCAGACTCTGAGTTGACGCCATCCCATGCTTTTTTCCTTGGAACAAGAAGAAACTTGTGAAAAAATTTTAAAATGTTCACAAATACAAGAGTGAAGCAAGTAAAATTCAGTGCCAGCCTGGCAACAGTTTGCTTCCCTGGACAGTGACTTTATCACAGGGATGCTGCCTTCTCCTTCAACCACCCACTTCAGAGATGCCCTGTATTTAACTCACCCCCTTCCCACGGCAGGAAATGTCATGTCCCTACACCCTGCCCAGCACCAGTCCCTGCTCACTGGTTCGGGGGATCCAGGCAGCAATACCCTTGTTCTGCATTTTCTACAGTTCCTGGTGCTCACTCTGCAGAGGACAGCGCTGAGCAAGGCACAGGCTGGTAAGAAGGGACCCTGAGCCATTCCCTGTCTCAGCTCTCACATGTGCCTGCTCCTTCCAGTCCCACGTGTCCTGTGTGATACTTCAGACCTCACAGCCCCAACGGCTGGGAAATATTTTCAATGTGTGGGAATTACTACAAGGTGGTGACATTTTCTCACAGCATCTACAAACTGATCAACAGAGCTCCATAAACATGGGAGAATTACAGGCAGCACTGCTGGCAGCACTCTTGAGTTTCCACCCCAGCCTCTGCAGTCTCCCTGCGGAGCTGACAGCAAAGGAAAGATTTTTTGGGGCCAGATAAAATGGCAACATTAAGAGACATGGACTGTTTTATGGATATGCATGCACTTTCCACCAAGAACTGGACAAAGACAACAGATACAATGCACACAGCGTGCCAGACAGCCACTGGAGACATGCGCTTTCCCTCCAGGCTGGATAATTTCCATCAATGCACAAAGGTTACAGACTTTATTCGCCACCTTCCAAATCTTCCTGAACACAGACTCCTTGCACAGACTCCGCATCTGAGACTCCCAAAACACACTCCGTGCCTACAAGCAGAGGAGCAGCATGTTGCAATTTCACAAAAATAGACCTCAGAGTCAGCTACCCCTGCTAACACCGAGCTGACCTTCACCAAAAGACTACACTGATGCACACGCCAACTCATCGTTTCCTTCCCTTCACCCACTGCAGACTTTGGCTCTCGCTGTCTGGTGGTCCATGTGTTCCCATGGAATCTTATTACAGGCAGGGATGGGACTGAAACATTCACCCGGGATGCCCAGTGCAGCCATTCAGCATTGCATCGGGGTGCTCCAGGGGTACCGCTGCTCCACGGGCTCATCTGCTCCCTTCCTCGTTGTACCCTCAGGGATGCATCCTCCAGCCCACCCATTGTAAGGGAGGGCTCTCATTTTGGGGAGCTTCCCATGGCTCTCTGACAGAGTACCCAGGAGCTTTGAGTCGCAGCATAAGGAAGCCCGGTAAAACACAACAGCCAGAGCACAGCTACGTGCATCCTGATGCTGGACTGGGCAAGAACAATGCTCATTAGATCAGCAAGGACTGTAAAACCCCTGGGGCTGTTAGGAGCAGCGAGGTAGCCTGGGGGCTGCTTCTTATGAGCTCCATAAGAACTGAAGCTGTGTCCTCTCCTGCTTCTCCTACAAGGGGTGGATGTTCCAGGGCGCCCAAGCCCAGGAGGCCTGCGGTTGGCAAGAAAGCAAGCCCTTTTTCACAGCTCCTGGGGCTTGACTTTCGCAGCAAAGGAAAACCCCACGTGTGTATATTTGGATAAACCTTGTGAAATCGTTTGGCCGCAGATCCTTGCAAAATGAGCGGGGGAGCCTGGGCCAGTTCCTAGAGGACAAGCTTTCACACCACAGCTGGCTGTGAGCAGTTCCCCGGTGGGAAGAGGCAGCCGGAGCCAAGGGCGCAGCTAGCCACGCTGGGCTGCTCCTCCTGAAGGCTGGCCGGCTCCGGAGAGGAAGGGGAGAGAGGTGTGAGCTGCTGGTGGAGGAACTCTGCTTGCCTTCAGGCAAGGGACTACAGGGGTGGCTCTGTCACCGCGGAGAGAGTCCCCTCCCCTAACCACAGAGAGCTCACAGATGCTTATCTAAGGCCAAGTGGGACATCTTGGCTTCTTCTGGAGATGGGGGACCACCAAACAACTCCAGGCTGGGACTCCTCCTTTCCTGAAATGATGGATTGTCTGCCTGTGCCTGTTTATCTTCCCTAGCTGCAGGGGAGCTTGGACAAGAAGCCGCTAACTGTTTGCAGTTGGAAAAGATGAAACACATCCTTGAACTCCAAATTAATTAGAACAAACCCACGATGGTGGCCCCAGCAGCCGGCTGCCCTGCAGCAGCACCCTGCCCACCTGAGCTTGGAGTAGCAGCACTGCCCAGGGGTACATCCCATCACCATGCAAACAAGTGCCACCACATTTAACCTTCTACTGAGGGGACTCCTCAGGGCTGGACCAAGTCAGTAGTCTTTTGGGGAGGATTTCTGCTGCCCTACCCAGGACAAGCTGGAAAACTCAGCAGGGTCTGCTGCCAGCTGCTAGACCAGCAAAAGTAAGCATCCAGTAAAAGTCACGAGTACTTAGAACAAACACCGTCACATTTAGAAAAGAAGTACATATTAGGAAAGAGATCAAATACTAAATAGTATAGAAGTGTCAGCATTTAAGAGAACAAAACCCATCCTGCCATCAGCCAGCTGTGTAACAAACCCTCCCGCTGACGTATCGGAGGCTTTTGGCCCACGGAAGCCAAACCAGCTTTTTGCATGGGTCCTTGGGAGCCCCTCTCAGCGATGGGAAAAAGCCCTGGCAGCTGCTGAGCAGAGCAGAACTATCCCCAGGGGACACTTAGTGCTAGACAAAGGGCAGGGAGCAGCCCAGTCCCTCCTGGGCTTTCAACACAGGCAGCCACACTGGACTCCAGGCAGCATGGGATGAATCGAGTGAATCATCAACTGCAGCTGTTTGAATCAATCTCTTAAGCTGAGCTTGAATTCTGTATCAGACAGATATAAAACCACGAAAAAGTTTAGGAAAAAGGTTTTTTTAATAAAAAGCTGTGGGAAAAAAAAAAAAAGGGGCTTCAGAAAATCTCCCCCTCCCAAAAGTGTCCTGATTTCAGGCTCCTCTCCTACCTTCAGGTCGCTGCTCTCTGCCTCCCGCAGCTTCTTCAGCCTGAAGTCCCCCTCACAAGGGTTGAGCGCTGAGGGGGGGGCCACGCACGCACACTTGCAGCTGGGTCCTGACGTGATGGTTTCCACCGTGTAAAAATCCTCCGCTTTGAAAGCGCCTTCGTTAATCCTTTGGCAGGCTCCGCGGCCCAGGGGTCTGACCAGGCATTTGCACCGACAGTCCGAGCCTTCCGACACCGCCTTCACCTTGTCGTAGTCACCTAGCAGCTGAGCACAGGGCACCAGCGGTTAGCAAACTTCTCGTCCTCTGCTTGCCCAGGAAGGGACAACGACTCTCTGGACCCGGAGGTCCAAACAAGGACCCTTTGGATACCATGAACCTTGAGGAAACCGGGTGACTCTTCCAAAATCTGCTGACCAAGGTTTCTCAAGAGCACTGAGCTTTCTGATCCCTACCTACAAGGGGAATAAAAACTGGCTTCTTTCATCGGGGTAATTTTTGTATCAGATTTTGCATAAAATGAACCCAACTGCTTTGAATTTTAAATAAGAGAATTTTAAAGATGAACCCCATCCTGCTGTCTTTTAATGCTCCACGTCCAGTACACCAAATAAGTCACCTGCTATCCCTAAGCAAGATTTCTTTACGGTGGCAAACAGGGCAAGGGCACACTGGAAGGGCGACTGAAAGCCACCCTATAAGCAGCGTAACCTGGTGGTGAAACAGTATTTCTGATCAGCCTCATACAATGCCAGGAATTTCCTTTACGGAGATTTGCAGACAGTGCTTCTGAAAGCCCAAGCGCAAAAATAACTTTGACGGTATGTTTCCAATAGTCTCCACGTTAGCCATTTCCGAGAGCAGATAATAGCACACGGTCTGATCGGCCAAATCTAACAGAAACCGCCACCGCATCCCACTGGCGTGGAAAGAGAACGGTGACCTCCCTCTGCACACAAAGAGGCTCCACTAGTTCCCCTCCCAAGGGGCTCCCCGCTTGCTGAGTTGCTCCAGGGAAATGACAGGATGAAGGCTGAGGACTGCTCCCCGTTGGGCTGCAGTGATTTCACTGCACCCCAGGCGATGAAAACCTGCCTGCAGCTGCACCCACCCAGCACCGCCGGTGAGCGCTGGGCAAGCGGGACAGCATCCCCCACCGCCCCCGAGACCGCACGGGCA
>WTSP01011985.1:0-19145 GCA_025331215.1 Actenoides lindsayi
GGCCGCAGCTTCCCTGTCGCACCTTTTGCTAAGTTTATCACTTCTCCACTTAATGAAATTTATTTAGAGGATTCCAGATATCACAGCATCACAGAATTGTCACATTTGGAAAAGATCTCTAAGATCACAGTATACAACCATCAACCCCAAAAAAGCCACACACACACACAAAAATAATAATAATAACAAAAAATAAAAATACCCAAACACAACCCCCAAAAAGCCAACCAACCAACTAACCAACCAACCACACCTCTCCATTCCCCTAAAGCTTGCCCTGAAGTGCCTCATCTTCATGTTCTTTGAATACCTGCAGGAATGGTGACTCTACCAACTTCCTGGACAGTCCGTTCCATATTTCTGCTGTGTCTTGTTTGCCTAAGCCATCTTACCTTCCAAACTATTGCTATGGCCACTGGGAGCTAGTGTGAATCCTTCCCATGTAGTACGGTCCAGAAGAAACAGACTGTTTCTGTGTGGGTCCCCCATGGACCACAGCTCATGATGGAAAACCTGCTCTGTTTGGCCCCCACTGAACAGAACACAGTTCCTGCCAGGGGCCTTGTTATGTATAAACTCTCCGTGGGCTTCAGCTTTGTTCTAGGCATATCCACCAGCTGTGGTGTGAGGTCCTTCATGGGCTGCAGAGTGAATATCTTCTCCACTGTTGATGTCCATGGGCTGCAGAAGGACAACCTATATCTTCTTCATGGTTTGCAGGGGGATCTACTCCAGGCAGGCCATGGAGTCTTCACTGCAGTGCATGGGAAGGCAGGAAACATAGTTGAAACAGAAGATGTTCAAACTTACTACAAGAAAAAATGTTTTCATCTTGAAGACAGCCAAGCTTTGGAACAGGTTGTCTAATGAGGTAATTCAGTCTCTGGCCTTAGAGGTTGTTAAGGCTCACTTGGATGAAGCCCTGAGCAAACTGGTCTGATTCTGTTACTGATGCCCCTTAAATAGGTGTTTGAATTGTAGACTTCCTGAGGTCCCTTCAAGCCTGAATTATTCTATGATTCTGTGGTAGATATAGTGATTCTGTGATGGGTGTAAATCTATCTATCCCTTTATATAACTATCATATAGCTCTATGTTATATTTAAATATATAAATGTGCCATATATATATAGACAAGTAAACAGGTAGATACCTGCCATATATATGGTACATGGTCCCCTGTATAGATAGACAAAACTACCTATGTATCTATCTGGGATATATCTTTTGTTTATTTAGTTGCATACCTACATCTTTTAAGTTATAATTGTATACTAGTGAAATATTATAGAGATCTAGTCATATTAAGGCAAGGAAAAAGATTATATAGCAAGACATACTAAATATTTTCCTTCCTTTCCCTCAAATGTTACTGCATAATCTAGTACACATACATCTCTGAATTCTCTCTCTTGCACATCATGCACTGAGATTTCCACAATCAGTCCAAAAGGGATGGTTCATTTTATTGTATATCTCACTCCTTGACCTATGAGTTGGTAGTTTAACAAATAAGCTGCAAGCTGCTTAGATATTATTGTAAACTAACTCTCTCAAACCATTTAGCAGATCTGCTATTGCTCCCTCAGTTCTCCCCAATGAGCCATTAGCCTGGCACTAGAAAAAGACAGAAAATCAGCAACGTGCACTCTACTGTTGTTAAGTAACATTACAGAGAGTTGTGTAGCACATGTTATCCTTGGTCTTTCATTCTGTAAAAGAAATTATCTTCATTCCATCACTCCTTCAGAAAAAGAATGTTTTTTCCCATACTTGCTCATCACACTCCCTTCATAGAGGCATTGAGGAGAGTGGAAAAGAGTTGTGGTTTTGTTTGTTTTGGTTTGGGTTTTTTTCCATGCTGTTTTCATATATAGACATCCCTTGAAATACAGTGGGAGATTTTTTTTTTTCCCTGATAGCAGAGAGAAACAATCATCATTGTCTGTGAGTTAAGTATCAGTGTAGTTCAGATTAAGGAGAATTATGCGTGATGGCTTTTCAATATATAAAGTGGGGTTATAAGAAAGACAGAAAAAAACTTTTCACTAAGATCTGTAGTGACAAGACAAGGGGCAACAAATTTAAACTGAAAGAGGAAAAATGTAGATTGGACATAAGGAAGAAATTTTTTATGATGTGGGTGGTGAGATACTGGAACAGGTTACCCAGAGAAGTTGTGGATTCTCCATTATTGACAGTCTTCAAGGTCAGGTTGCATGGAGCAACCTGATCCAGTAAAAGATATCCCTGCCCTTGGCAGGAGGGTTTGACAGGAGGTCCTTTCCAGCCCCAAACATTCTATGATTCTATGAATGCTGAACCACCAGAACCCTCAGAGAATGAGATTATAAACTTCAGTGGTTTATGATATGGATTCCATGCATGTGCAGAAAAAAAAAATTTTTTGCTTGTAATGTGTGACCAGAGTTCTCAGATACTGCACTGTTCATTTTCTGTGTCCCTTTTGAAAATGTAGCTGTCATCCAGGCAGGTTGTTTACCTAGTAGATATACATTTCTGAGAGCACAGAGGTGTTGGCCACGTTTGCATCTCAGTTTCATTTTGTTTCCTGTTTAAGATTTCTTTACAAACCTTTTAACCTCTTTCTCTGTCCTCCTTAGTTCTAGTACCTTGTGCAAATTTATTTCATATTCATTATCATTACACTAATATGTTTATCCTGCCTTCTAGATGATTAAGATAGTAAATACACTTTGAGCAAAAAGTGGCCTTGATCTTCCTAGATATTCTTGGACATTCAACAGTTCTTAATACAGACTCAGAAGTTTTAAACACATTCTGGTTGCTTCAAATGTGTCTTCAAACACAAAGGATTGAAGAATGCTTTGCATTGGAAGTGATGTTTTAACATTCTCTGTATTCTGTGTCTGCTATTAGTTAGAAATTTTAAAAGAAAACATGTCTGAGAATGATCTAATACTGTTTGAAATCCTGGTGCCACTGAAGTCACTGCTAAGACTTTGCCATGTACAACTAAGAGACACTTTCACAAAACCACTGTTGTAATATTTGGGAGATGTAACTTCTATGTTTCTATCATACAAACCAATGTCTCAGTTGAAAAATAGTATAGTGGAAGTTATTTATCTATGTACAGCTTTGAGAAATGCCACACCTTAACAATCCATCAGAAGGATGACTTCTTTGAAGCTTATTGCCAGTTAAACTGACAAAGTTATTAAAATTCAAGTTCCTAGGTACACTTTTCTCACTGAAAACCTAAACACCATGTCTTTAAGTTGTCTCTTATGCCTCGCAAGCGAAGCTAAAGCATAAATATCTTAATTTGTTTAATTAAGATCTGTATTGAAAATGAAACATTGGATGTCTTGATGGCTTGATCCAAGGACCTCTGACATCACTTGGATTCTTTCTGTTGACTTCACTGACATTGAACTAGACCTTTTGTGTACTTATACTGTTCTCTTAAAATAGAGACATAGTATGTAAGGGCCCTGACAGAGAGACAAATATATTTGAATAAATCAGTATGTGAGAACATAAGCCATTATGCTTCAGGATAATTTGGTAAGATTGCATCATTTCATAGAACAAGTCTAATGCTTCAGAGGATGAAAGAAGAAATTATGCACTAAAAGAGCAGAAGGTAATTTGGAAGGAGTACTAAATATTCCTGCTACTACTTCATGCTGTTTTCTTTCTAAAAATCAATGGCTAATTAAAACATGAATGCTATATTAATACCAAATGGGGAAAAAGGTCATTGTTCAAGAAGCCAAGCAAATTCAAAGACAAATGTAATTGGTAATGATAATATTGTCTAAGAGTACCTGAAATGGCATCTAAAAATAAGTAATTTAAAGGATCTGTCTCAGTTTAAGATTACTTATTTCTCACAATAAAGTGAGATCTACCTGAAGTCAGAAGCTTTGAAAACTATACCAGACTTCAGAAAAGAAACTTTACACTTAATTTAAAAAAAACTTTTTTCTTTTCCAGGACATATAAACCAGTAATGTACGTTCTCATGTCATTGCGTCAATTACAAAAAAACCCACAAAATTTTCTTATTTGTAAATTTCTATTCATCTTAATGAACTCAGAAGGCAGTTTACTCACAAAATAGGACAAAAATATCTAATCATAGATTACATATTTCAAAGAGGATGATGGCCATGTAAAATGTCAGAGATAGGAAGGACAGCAAAGCTAGGTAAGAAATCTATATTTAGGACCAGAGAAAGAAAATATAAAGAGGTGGAAAGTGAGACAAGACTGTTCTTGGCTCCAAGACAGACACTGGATTACAGGAAGAACACATGTATATTCAGTCAGAATCTGCCTAAAGAGTTTTCATACTAAAATTTTAGGCACAATCTTCTATTGTCTACTTAGACCAGGATGAGAAAGGTATAATAATATTTCCTGGTAATTAATGAAGTTTACTTACTATGTGAAAGGATTTAGAATTCTGAATTTCTATGCTTCTATTCCTTTTGCCATTTGCTTTTTGCCCACGTGTGTGAGTAAGTTATGTTTCACACGGCTTTGTGAAACACATTTCCGACCTTTACCAAAAGTTCTTTTACTCAGTAAAAAATTAACTATTTTTTAAAGTGGAATCAATGTTTTCAGCCCATTGGAGAAGAAATGACTGAGTTTAAGTTGTTAGCTTAGGAATCTGTTCAAATCTCACTTAAAACCCAGTGTCTTATCTGATTTTCATCAAATCACTTACTTTTTTTTCTGTGTTGCATCCCTATCTTCAACTGAAGGATAATAGCATTTCCTGTTTCTTATCATTTTCTGAGAATTTTGACTAAACTAGCTCTTTACTGGACAGGATTAATACTGTTTAGCTTTTATCTAACTTACGGACTCTTGGTACTTTTCATTGTGGTTAACTCCTGAGAATAGAAACTGATGATTGTAAACTAGGATAGGGTGAGAAAATATTAGATGGATCAGGCCTAGCTAATACCAAAAATGTTGCACCTTCCACAGCAGCATTAACTGAAGTAGGCTTCTATGCATACTGCTGATATAAAGGAGATATAGAGGCTTTTCTCCTGCAATGTTATATTTTTTTTATTAGAAAGACCACACCTTCCCTCATAATGAGAACCCATTGCTGCTAATTTGAAGGTAAGTGTTCCAAAGTTAGAGATGTTAAGTAGTACATAGGCATGTGAGTTTTTAAGGTATTCTTCACACAGTTTCATAAACAATTATAGTTGGGGAGTTTTTTTCACACCATGTTTTGCTGCATAGGAGTAGTGATAAATAAATTGCTCATCTCTATAAACTAAATGCATATCTATTTGAAAGAAGCTTATCCTTATATTGATCTAGTCATCACAGTGAAGAAACTGAATCGAACTTTGAAACTTGTTGAAACTTTGTCGACTTTCAGTCTTCCAAGTGTTCCATTATAAAGCTGTCCTAAAGTCCTCTACATCAACAACTTTCTGAAAAAATGTTAGTAGTTAAACCACTGAATTATGTAATATCATCTTCCTCCTCACTGTTTATGCTAGGTCTTACAGGTTTGGCTTTGTCTGTGCGGACTTTGTGGACCAACAAGGCGAGGATGTTGAACCTTAAGACAATTAACATAAACTGACACATATTTTCTTAACATAAAGCAAGTCCTATTTGGATTGGACTACCTGTATCTACATTGAATAGCACTTAGAACATTTTTTCCTGTGGGCTAATGCTTTTCTTTATTAGCCTCAATAGAAAATTCTGTGTATGTAATTTCCATTTCAAAGTACCTGAAATTGAAAAAATATTTCATGATATGTTGCTGTTTTGCATGTCCTAAGCTGTAGAAGGAAAGAACATGGAACAAAAGGCTTGCTGGGACACTGATGGAGTATTGTCCCTAGGAGCCACATCTAGCGCAATGCATATCCATAATGTATTTTTGATCCAGATCCCAAAGCAAAGTAATTAATTCATTCAGATTTAGATTTATTTTTGGACCAAGGCCATCAGTGAGGGAGCAAAACAATATTTGCATAGCACTGGACAGGTAATACTCCAAAGTTGTGGAGCAATCTGGTGAGAAATTTGATAGGAAAAACGAAGCCTACCCAGTCTTTCCTCTTACCTCTGTTTCAGATTAGAGACATAACCGCCCTATCCAGACATCTGAATGCAAAAATCAATTATGCAAATTAGACCTTGTTTACAAAAATAAACAAACTGTACAGAAAACAATAACTTCCTTTGAAACTTTAAATTCAGGAAAAATCTTCTTAAAAGGAAACCTTCCTTCATAAGAAAATTATTCTCAAGATCAACTTCCCTCCCAGCTCTTCTAACTCTTTTCCCTGAGTGGTGCAGGGGAATGGAGAATGGGCATTGTGGTCAGTTCATAACACTTCATCTCATGCCACTCTTTTCTCTTCATGCTCTTCCCCTCCCTCAGTGTGCCTTGCATTCCATGGGATACAGTCCTTCCCAAACTTCTCCCATGAGTCCTTCCCACAGGCTGCAGTTCTTCAAGAATGTAAGCTACAATGTGGGTCCTTTCCATGGAGTTCAGTCCTCTAAGAACTGAGTGCACTGGTGTCTATATCTCTATTAGGAATTAATGGCAAAGTAGATTCATAGATTTGTTAGTTATGATCATAATGTAAATTGTTATATATTTGACTCATCTAGCACATTCCGCACATACTGCAGAACAGATATGGGTAGCTTAAAATTCTAACAAAGGGATAGCTTTTTTTTCCTGTTCTTCCTTTTTTCAGGCGTTATGAAAAATTAGATTTTCATATGATAAAATAGCAGTTGTTTGAATAAAGTCCTAGCTTAGCAGATTTTCACTGTTTTATATTTAAATACTGATTACTTAGTATTTCAAAGCACAAAATAGAAACTATTTTTTGTTATAACCTACATTTTTGTTTTGCTTATGTTTAAAATTCGTGTCCTGATTTTGACAAAAGACATAATTTATTCCAAACTTTTAACAATATAAAGTGTCCTAGCAGAAAAATTGTTCTCTATTTTATTCTTTTCACATCTGCTTGCAATTCTAAACACTATTGTTTTTGTCAGAATGTGGTTTGTACTTAAGTCTCATTGAGATTCTAACAATAAAGTTTTTATATATTTGCATATCTGAAATGGCTTTTAAAAATACAGTCATAAAATTAAAATGGATGACACTGATAAAAATGGGTAAGAATTAAACATTTTAAGTTACTTTTGTTATACTGTGACATCAGGTATTTGAAGTATATGAGTAATTTCAGGAATTATTGTTATGTCGATGACTTTCTCTGTAATTAAATTTGGGGAAGAATACAAAGAACAGAAGTACACACTCTACTGAAGCATCTAAGAAAACTTCTTAGAAATTTCTTGCTCATAGACCGAATAGATGGATGCATTTCCCAGTCCATCCTTCAAATATAAAATTATTATGTGTATGGAGAGATTGAAGAAGTTCCTGTTGTCATCACTTGCCATCACTTCTGTGTGGATCCTGCCAAACACCCAAAAGTGTCAATACAGTGCTTATAGCTATTTCTGTTACTAGATAAACTTTCCAGAAAACTCATGCATTGAAGGCATTACTACAATATTTTGCCCTCAGAGTGTCTGGCTAACAATGACTTCACAGACATATCAAAGAGGTGCAATGAGGTCATAAAATATTCACAAAATTCAGGAAGTGGGAGGAGAAAATCAGATCAATCCATAAATGTCTCCGGGTTTATATATCTTAATCACTGGCTATCTTAATAAGACAAATCAGATGTTCTTAATTTCCAACTAAAATTTCTTTAAAACCATTGTAATATCTTTACTTTTTGATACTTTTATATTAAGATTGTGAGTGTGAAATGGAGCAGATGATCCTGAGTGCCATTGCAGGGCATATACAGGACAATAAGGTGATGAGGCCTAGTCATCATGGATTTATGAAAGGCAGGTGCTACTTGATTAACCTGATCTCCTTCTATCACAAGGTGAAATGATTAGTGGATGAAGGAAAGGCTGTGAACATTGTCTACGTGGACTTTAGTAAAGCCTTTTACACTGTTACCGACAGCATTCTCCTGGAGGAACTGGCTGCTCATGGCTTGGCCAAGCATACTCTTGGCTGGGTTAAAAAATGTCTCGATGTCCAGGCCCAAAGAGTAGTGATAAATGGATCTCCACCAGTTGGTGGCTGGTCATGAGTGATGTTCCCCAGGGCTCAGTACTGGGGCCAGTTCTCTTTAATATCTTTATCAATGATCCGGATAAGAAGATTGATGGCACCCTCAGTATGTTTGCACATGACACCAAGCTGGATAGGAGTGTTGATCTGCTTAAGGGTAGGAAGGCTCTTCAGAGGGATCTGGACAGGCTGGATCAGTGCGCTGAGGCCAGTTGTATGGAATTCAACAAGGCGAAGTGCTGGGCCCTCCACTTGGATCACAACAACTCCATGCAACACTATAAGCTTGTGGAAGAGTGGCTGGAAAGGTGCCTGGCTGAAAAGGCCTGGGAAAGTTGGTTAACAGATGGCTGAATATTAGCCAGCAGTGTGCCCAGATGGAAATATGTGGCCAACAGCATCCTGGCTTGTATCAGAAATAGTGTGACCAGCAGGACTAGAGAAGTCATCATTCCCATACTTGACACTGGTGAGGCCACACCTCAAATACTGTGTTCAGTTTTGGGCCCCTCAGTATGACAATGACATTGATGTGCTGGAGCATGTCCAAAGATGGGTAACAAAGCTGGTGAGGAGTCTAGAGCAGAAATCTTATGAGGAATGGCTGAGAGTTGTTTAGCCTGGAGAAAAAGAGGCTCAGGGAAGACATTATTGCCCTCTACAACTACCTGAAAGGAGGTTGCAGAAAGGTAGGGGTCAATGTGTTCTCCCATGTAACAAGTGATAGGACAAGAGGAAGGAGCTTCAACTTGTGCTAGGGGAAGTTCAGGTTGAATATTAGGAAAAAATTATTCACAGAAAGGGTTATGAGGCACTAGAACAGACTGCCCAGGGATGTGGTAGAGTCACCATCCCTGTAGGTATTTAAAAGACATGTAGATGTGATCCTTAGGGACATGAATTAGTGGCAACCTGGCAATGATGTGTTAACAGATGAACTTGACTTGGTGATCTTGAAGGTCTCTTCCAAACAGAATGATTCTATTATTCTATGGTTTGGGTTGGGTTTTTGTGTCATTCTGTAAACCAAACCGGCTACTGCATAGTCATTGCAGAGTTTACATAACAGTAATTAATAAATCTCTTTGGTGCTTCAATAGCTGTTTAAGTAATAAAGAAAACATTCTGCTAGGCAAAGGTTTTATATGTAAAAGTGTATTTTTTGCAAGAATTTGCAAGGAAGCTGTCTAAGTAAAAGGGTGTTAGTGACACAGACTTGGAGTTCTACAGTATTTAGCATTGCTGGTGCAGCTTTAAGATGCCTTATAAATATTGAAGAGAGTTCTTTCTAGACACATTTTAAATATTAATCACTTCCCCCCACAGCTTCAGAGCACTTCTTAGGCTTAGTGACTTGATGTGTATTTTGATCTTTCTATGTTCTCAGAACAGGATTTATATACTAGGTGTATCAGTTGTCCTATTTCTCATTAAGAATTGCAGATAAATTGATGTTGGGTAGTCATGCCTTTAATATCAAGACAACAAGGTGTCTTTTATTCCTCTTGGCTGTGCTGAATGTCAGGTTATGGAGTAGTGTGTGTGCATGCAGACTTTTACAATACCTTGAAATGGAAAGTTCTGTGCCAGTATAAAATATGTAGTATTAAATATTACTTTCAAGATAAAACTATGGTTTTCTCTTCCTGCAGCAATTTTGTGTTGCAAAGCACCATTCTTTCTTCTCCCAAGCATTTTACAGTCAACAAAGTTAAAATAAAAATCTAGATTCTGAGTGCTTCAGCTACCTGAAACTTCAAAAGCCATTTCTCTTCTTCCCAGGAGCAGAATTAATTACAAAAGATTAAATAAAAATGTTATTATCATGGCCTCAAGCTAGTTTAGATCTCATTTTGGATAATTATTCTATTGATATCTGAACATTTTCATGTATGACAATATGCAACAAACCCCTGGATGTATGTATCTCTAAACAAACACTCTGTGTTGTCATCCCTACACCCATATGACATATATGGGAAATACTGCTCAGGATGATGGTAGGGACTTTGATCCAAGGAATAAGAATTAATGAGGTTTTATGGAATGCCTAATGTACCAGGATTATTCTGATCATTGAAATTTCACAGCATCTGAGAACCGTCATTAAAAAAAAAAGGAAATTTTGACTCTGAAGAAAGAATGACTTGAAGGCCAGATATCAGGGTGCAGTATGATTAATCATTCCTGTGCACTCTTCACAGACTCCACACCCGTAGACATATAACAGGCCAAACAACCAATCAATTTAGTATATCAGTCTGAGGCAGTATTTCCAAATTTCCAGATTTCTTTATGCTATTGCAGCTAGTTTCAATGGCCTACTTCTATGTGCTAAATTAATGTTCAAAATATTCCTAAATTTATGTAGGACTGGAGATTAATGTATTAAGGAATATCAATCTATAATTAGTTAATGAAAATGTTTATAGGATTCTGTGTCTAATATTCCATACTTACTGATATCCAGGGTATACTTGACCTTTGCCTAAAGTCTATATGATGAGCAAAAAAAAAAAGTCATTCATGGAGTAAGGAATGGTGAGATGGTGACATTTTTTTAAGTGCCACTAAGGATTTGTCTCTTCTTGGAAGAGACATACTTCATGGAACTATGGCACTTCAACTTCTCCTTAGCATTTTTACCTGCACTCTAAAACTGACTCTTCCAATGAAGTTTGCATTATAACAGAATTTGAAACTTCATCTTTAAGTTGTTCTTCTGAAGTCTATTTTGCAAACTTTCTTAAAAAGTACTTAGAATGAGGACGTATTAAGTATCAATCCTTTTGTAGACATAATCCAATTGATTAACTAGAGAATGAAAACTCTCCTTTTTTTTTTTTTTTTCCCCTGTGTACAATTCAAGTTACAACCTCTAACCAATGTTGGTCATCTGCACTACTTCAGAAAGTCTTATGAAAGATTATTCTAAGCTGCATAGTTGAGACAGCAATTACAATAGTACATTTACTTTCTTTCCTTTAGTCAATTGAAAATTAAGTCTGAACTAAGGTATGTTTATTTTAACAGATAGCAATCGATATATCATAGTCACCTGTGATAGTGAGATGATTAGCAAGTAGCTAACAGAAAAGAAAAAAGAGAAAAAAAAAAAAAAAAGCAAACACCAGCTTTTTTCTTTCGGGGGGTGGTTATGCGACCATTTCAGATTGTAACTCATTTTGGAAAACTGACAACAGTACAGATTTGATAAGGGGAGTGGGTTAACTTTACTTTCTGTCCTAAAAAAAAAAAAAAAAAGGAAACTGAAGATCTCTCACTATAAACTTTCAACATATCATCAGGAAATAATCCTTTTACTTTGTAGGAAAGCAAAATCCTCTTACAACATTGGTGTCACAGGTGAGGAAAATGGTGTCAGAAATATTAAAGTGATGTAGAATAACATCAATGATATTTATGACTTTTAAGGAAGAAATTGAAAAAAGTGTCTTTTGACTGAGCCCAAAAAATATCTTTTGAAACAAGGCAAAATTAATTTGGTTTTTTTAATAAATAAATACTTTTTATACCTAAAAATAACACAATTTTAAAATTAAAAATATATCAAGAGCAACAGAGATTTTATTAGAAACTATCAAGATAAAGCATTCTATAATTTACAAATGTAGTTAACAATTTTAACTACATAGTATTTGTAATATTAAATATTATTTGTCTCTTTTAGAGTTCACTTTATATTTTTATTATTAACACGTATGAATGTAATTCATCCATAAATAAAAGTATCTCTGAATAGAAACCATCTCAAGAACTACACCCAAAGCTGGAAGACTGCAGAGAAAATATTCTGTGCTATTTTACTCTATGATTTTGAGGTACATATGTGTAGAAGGGGCCAGGAGAGTGAGAATATGTCATTGATTAAACAAATACTTTATTGAACCCTCCCTCTATGTTTTGTGTCAAGAACAGAGTTATCACTGATACCTGTCCTTTAACTTTCTGCTGCAACTAGTGCCCTCTCATAGAAAAGAAACCAAGTTAAATACAAGGACTCTACTCTCTATAGTGACTTTTTCCTCCATAAGCTAGAGCGGTGATGTGTTTAAAGCTTTTCACATATTTATGCTAAAGATAGAGTAATTATTTTAGATTCATAACAAAATACAAACTCATACTCCTTTAATGTGATATCTTTGTTTTACATATGAGATTGTCCATAGAATCCTTTAAGACACCCTTTAAAGATTAGTCTTCTTTCATGTTTCAATTGATTTATTTTTAAACCTGTCTTAACATTTCTTTTTTGATAGCTTTTTATAGTTTTCTTTCTCAGGTGCATAGTACAGAAGAATAAAGAAGAGTGATGCTAAGAAACATCGGCTATTTCACCTTTGATGTTGGTTTCTTTTGTATCCCTATAGGCACCATTTATCTTCTGTTACCCACACGTAAACACATTACACAAACATGTGAATACCTCATATGTTAAAATTCTTGGGGATGCTTTGATATTTATATCTGTCAGACTTTGGCAAAGGTTCACCTGCACCTTTGTGTTTCTAATTAGTAGAGAATAGTAAGACCTCTACGTAAAAATGCACTATTTGAAGAATACACTTCTAAAATAAAATGTTGTCTATTAGAATTTTGACCTTGATAAAAGAAATTGTAGTTAAAGAAGCAAACTATTTACGATATTGACTTCTCTATAGTCTTACATTGTAACGCTTTAGACTATTTCAGTATCAGTATCCTAATTTCTTTAAAATGTCAGTGATATATTCCTTCATAAAATAATGGAGTCATAAATTAGTCATAGAAATAACAAAACTCTTCTCTCTATAAAGTCAGGATATAATTTCCTTTAGTAATGAGTATTGTCTGCTTTTGATCCAGTGGAAAAGAAACATAAAGATTGATTCAATTACATTCTGTTGATAGAGTTCTCCCAGGATACAGAGTGACTGTGTACTGTACAGTTCACTGTATTTCATGTTTTATTTTTACTTTTGCTATTAACTTCACTCTGACAGCTGGACCAATTTTGTAATATTATGTTAGCCTTTTTAATATTGTATATTTATGTTGCAATGACGTGCAGCAATATAGGTGTGTTTGAGATTCCATTTTATTAATTTCCTGGGCCACCACAGGAATAAGTGAATGAAATTTGATGGGCTGTGATAGACATATGAAGACAGATTAGATGATTGAATAGTCCTTCTGGCTTTAAACTTTGTGAATCTCTGAAGTTACACAGTGAGAAGAGTTTGAACTGTTGTTTCTGGTTTTCAAATACTTATAGTAACTTTGTTATCCATGACCTAACCTTCAGTATTAGACGGCTCACCATGTATGGTTTTTTTATAAGTGGCAAAGCACTTTTATCAAAGCAATCCATATCTGAATATTAATTACACATTTGTTAATGTTTTGTTTCTTATCTCAGAATGAATTAATATTTTTTATTAATATTTTCTTCAAAAGAAACAGGCTTGCATTAGCATATTAATACCATCTACTAATAGGCATTTGGAAGCACTCAGCCAGAAATATGGACAGCAGAGATATAAACTTAAATAAAGAGTAAAATTTAGCACGTATATTTATTACAGCATGGCATGTTTTGCTCATAGAGACACAATGTCATTTCTAAGTGAAAAGGCAAGTCCTGTTTTCTAAAGCAATGATATAAATAGTTGGCAATGTAGTAGAAAGGGAAATCTAGAACATAAACCAAATTCTAAATTTGAATCTGATATTTTCTTCAGTGCAAGCTATGGTTTCCTTGTACCCATGATGTTGCTCTGTCCCTAATAATTCTATCTATGTCACAGAAGTTACAAGGAATTCTGTAGTCTAATCTAGTATTTATTTGAGTATCCTAAACCAAACTCAGAATGCAAATTAATTTCAATAGATCAGTATACTAAGCTTAAAAATCTATGTTGTATATAAATAACAGATAATTCTGAGTGACTTAACAGAAGGACCAAGATCTGAAGATTAAAATTTCAAGACCAGCTTTCACTAAGACAACTCATATGTTGACATAAAAAAATAAGATGGCAGTCATTACTGGTTGATTTCTGCTCAGACAGTATTTGTCTGTCAGCAAGTTGTACTCAAAGATTGTCCAAATATAATCCAGAGAACACTTGTATTTATATCACTAAATTTTGGATTGAACTGCAAAGTACATCAATTCATTCTGTCAGATATACTGCTTAATAACGACTGCTTCTCATTCCCCTTTTCATTATAATAATATGCTTCACAATTGGTAATTACAGAAACTAATAAAGCAAAACATGTCTAAGGTCTAATAAATGTGATGTGGTTTTTTTCAATCATTTTCTGTATTAATTTGTTACACCCTTTCTGTCACTTGTTAAGACTAATTATAAGGGTGGTAGAGGAAGAAGGGTAAAGGTTGGTTACACCTCAAATCCGATATTTGTTGCTACTGAGGAGAATGTAGCTTCTGAAGATGCCAGATTCTCTTTTAATGACCACTGGATCATTACTGAGCTAATTAAATTTGGAGGAAAAGAAAGAAGTCTGTAAAAGTGTATCAGAAAGAGGAAAAGAAAGAAGACCATGAACCAGGAACATAAAGAGGAAAAGATACAAGTTCTCACAATAGATCTTTCAAGTCTGTATGGTGCAACTAGAAGGTCTTTGTAAAAGCCATTAATTTCCAGCAAAGTAATGTAAATTGGTACATTATTTACAATTTTCACGTCTCATTATTAAAACCATGGTAACCATCATTTTGACACACTTTATCCACAAGGTAGTAATTAAGACTTTTTGAGAGCATCAGAGAAGTTCTGTCCTCTCTTAGGCTCATATTTAACCATATATCAGTGAATCCAACAAGCAAAGAAAAAAGAAAAGAACCAGAACAGTGTTACTAAACATGGTTTCTTCTTCCATTCATGGAAGCTCCTGAAACAGGTAACTTTTCCTGCTTTTAATCTGTCTGTACCGTAACAGAGACTCATCAGGATTAGGCAAATGAGTAAAATAAGATAACATTTGAACTCTAACCAGTAAGAAAAGTTTTCAAGTATGTGTGTTTTGTTATAAAATGATTAAGTAACTGATTATAGAAACAATTTTTTTCTGATTTCAGAGCATACTGCTGTCACATATATTCATTTAGTGTACTTTGGGGGGGCAGATTCACAGAAAAGCTCTGGAATAAAGCATTTACAATCAGTAAAGTGTGTCCCAAAGGAGTTATTTATGATTTCCATTCAATAGACTGTATCATTTTGACAATGACAGACAACCTCAATGTTTATGTGATGCTTATTCCAGAAAAAGACACCACAGAATTCTTTGTCAGAAATGTATTCTCTCCTCATCTTTCAGTTATTTCCTTCTTCTCATTCATGTGCATATATACTTACACAGGTGGATAACTTTTCGAATATGCAGCTAGTTTCAGCAAGGAAGGACCAAAAAACACCGCCTCTGTTGGTTTGTCATGCCAAAAGAGAAAATGCCACACAGCACTATCGCTATCAAAAAAACCCCTCCACCATCTTATCTTAATATGACCATAACAAGGTGAAGGTTTCAAATTTTTAATAGGAAATGGGCCTATTTTCAGCATAAAATCACAAATTCAGTCTTACGCTCCATGTGCTTTATTTTTGCAGTGTACAATATATTGATATTTTGGAATAGAATTGGGGCACTACTGAAGGAGGGATGTGAGCAGCAGCATATTAACACAGTATCTACAAAATTAACCTTGTTTTAGTTTTGAAAACTGAAATTATTATAATTCCTTATTAGCTCATTAGGAATTTATAAAGGTTCAATTGCACCACATTACTACCAAAATACCACTTAACTGGCTTGCTCATTCCTACAGTAGTTCCATGGAGTATGGTTACATGAGTGATGACTTTGCTGTACAGTACCAGAGGTAGTTTGGTATGTCCTTCTCTGTTACATCCCAAGGGTTCATTAAGTATTGAGCAGAGCAGGGATGAAGCAAGTAGTCAGAAAATATGCGGAATGATATTTCTTTCATAATAAAAATCTGTAAGCCATCCGACATCCTTTTGTTACTCATGGTTATTGTCTTCGGGCAGATCTGTAACCTCAGATGCTGTCAATTTATCTGTCAAATGGCTGAAATAACTGGGCTGATGTTTTTAACCTGTAGGTAAAGAATATGTTGCAAACGTTTACTCTGGATCTGGTCAATACTTCTGCAGTCCCTAATTAGACTTAATGTACTTAGCCTGAGATTACAGCTACAAACAAACTGCAGAAAAATGCCATTAATTCATGGTAAGTTGAATTACTCTTTTACAGTGTCAAGGTCAGTGATTAAGATTCACGGAGGTTTTACTTCCTTCTTATCTCACAGGGGTGCATTTTGCAGGTAGTTGAAATGCTAACACAGATTTCTGGATAGAAGACTCATTGAGCATGTATGTGCGACCTGCATGGTAACATATAAGCCTGTCAAGATGCTTCCCTTAAGGACCTTAAAAACACTGTGCACTTAAGGGGATGTTTAACAGGTCCTTTGAGAAATTAGTAATGAATTCTCATAATATAGCCAGCAAACAGCAAATCATCAAAATATCAGAGTCTCAGCTTAGTTTCTTTTTTGTCTGGAGGTTAGGGCAGACCTGCCCAGCCCAGTATTTCCCACTTCAATCTGTAGGGCAAATGGGTCTCCTGCACTTTTTCCATACACTGGAGTCCTTTTGTGGTAACATTTCTTAATCACAGTTGATAAATTTATCCATCATCTTGTAAAAGTAGGCATGTTAACCAGGTTACTAGATTTTAGGACCTACACGTAGAAAAAGTTTCCTAGTCTGGCTAACAAATAATATACACATTTCTTTGTTTTTATATTTGAATTTTGTCAATTCCAAAGTATCTTGTCTTTTCCTCTTCTTACCTTATCAACAGGGTTTTTTTGCACATAATTTTATCTAGACAGACATACAGCAATGATCATGAGACTGAGGAATATTTAACTTCTTTAAAGCCAGTCTCACAAAACCATTCACATGTTTGGCACATAAATTTTACTTTCTTTATTAAACTATCACTATCTTGACCAAAGAACCATGTCATCTTCCTTCTATTTTCTCCCTGTCCCACAGTAAAGGGAAGTCAGTGAGAGTCCATGTGGATGTTGTCTGGGATCAAACCACCACACCTACAAATCCTAAAATTTGACAAAGAAGTTAAACACAAAAGTGGCCATTGCTGTGAATGACATGACATGGTTATCACAGGTTTCTTTGTTAAAGGAATTTTGCAATTGTTAGATACAATAAGATAGAAAACTGTTAGTGTTCATTTGCCAATGAATCAGAAATTATTTTTTTTTTCCAAATCTGCATGTTAGTACACAGCTTTAAAAAAGACCTATATTTTCCTATGAAGAAATCCTAGTCACATACAGATAGTAACATCGTATTCATTTTACCAAAAATCATCTGAAGTCAGATGAAGCTTTCCTAAAAAAAAATCTTCTGTCCAAGTGACTTAATCCTACCTGAGATGAGGGTTTAAATTTACACAGCTAAGTAGTTCTGCTGAAGCAAATATTTACTAGATTAATGTCAATATCATATTATTCATGATAAGCGTTGACAACTCTTGACCTCACTTGCTACTCACTTCATTACTAGTTTTCCTAAAAGATCACAAGTGCATAGCTATTTCAAAAAATACACATGATTTTACAGGGCAGGATTCAGTTAATGGTGAGCAAAATTAGAAGACTATAAAAATCAAGATATTTTTAACTACAGACAGTGCAACAGGGAGCTGTTTGGTTTGCCTCATTGCTAGGAATAAAACAATTTTCAGTGTTTATTCTGGAAAAAAATGAATGAACATATACAGTATAATGATATATTATCACATTTCAGGGAATCTCAGTGGTATTCCGGAATTAATATTTTCTTTTCCAGACAAAATACCTTCCAGACATACATCATACTATAAACAGAGTATGTCACCCAGAAAGAATACTAATGCGTATTTAAAAGGAGTACAGCCTTAAGGCACAGTTATTCTGTTCATAAGAATTAATACACACTTTCTTATGTGAAGGTCACATACTATTGCAGGCTGAAAGTTGCCATGATGTTCTTCATCACAAACCAATGCATGAGTCAATAACCTGTTACTGAAATGTACAGCATTGATGCAATCAGTTCCAACCTGTATCTTACGCCTTTTTCTTGACAACATAAGTGCCTTTTCTTGACATTGTCACAGTACTTACAGCACTTTTTAAATAAAATATATTTTTCAAGTTCATGTACACCACGTAGAACCTTTATTATTTATTACTTGACAGTATGATCAATTTATTTATCTCATTCCTTATTACAAACAAGTTTTATAGTCTCATGCATTTATATTTCGGATGATTGGAGAAGCTGGGAAAGTATGGATGAATTAGCTTGCTTCTAAATACTGAGTGAAGAGGTTCTAAGACAGATTGAAATATTGGGGTCTGATTCTATTAATGCTCATAGAGAGAATCTTTCATAAAAGCAATCAAACAGAATGATATTTTGGAAATATTCAATGAAATTGTCAAAGCAGAAAATGTTTAAAGGATTCCAGAGAAATAAAAATAAAATACTCTCTGTGTTTCACAGTAGCTTTTTAACACGAAGTATAATGACATGATGCTTTCACCTCCTGGCATCTAATCAAATCTGCCAATAGTTACTCAATAAACAATAATGAAATTGAATACAACTGCCTTTTCATCATTCTTACCCCTGAAATTTCCATTTCAGACTGTCTTGGTTTGAGTGAGAACAGAACTAATTCTGTCCAGTAATTTTACTTTTCAGCTCAGTTCTTCTAACTAACTGCACTTCCTGAAGTTAGCAGCCTGTTCTCATAGACAGTGTCTGCTGCTAGCAGTGATAACATCTCATGTTTAGAGTTACTACCAAGGATTGGTATGCAGACCAAGGCCACTGCTGGATCTTGT